>JBBDGP010005348.1:0-114940 GCA_037952835.1 Lithobates septentrionalis
AGAGAGAGAGAGAGAGAAAAGAAGAGAAGAGTGCTCCTAATCTCAGCTCATTACCTGTATAGAAGACACCTGGGAGCCAGAAATCTTGCTGATTGATTGGGGATCAAATACTTATTTCACTCATTAAAATGCAAATCAATTTATAACTTTTTATGAAATGTGTTTTTCTGGATATTTTTGTTGTTATTTTGTCTCTCACTGTTATAATAAACTGACAATAAAATTATAGACCGATCGATTCTTTGTCAGGAAATCAGCAGCCGATTGAATACTTTCCCCCCTCTCTATATAAAGGGGGGTTCTGATCCAGACTTACCTGCTCCATGTTCAGGATATGATAAGGTAAGGAGGTTCCTTTTAGAATGTTCTGGATCTCAGACACGATCCGCTCTCGGTCCTCCCAGCTCTGGCCGCACACGGCACCTTCTATAGAGAGGAGACATCCGCAGTGCGGGGGTTGGAAGAGTTCATTTTATAATTATCACAATACAGAAATCTGATTGGTTTATATGAAAACTTCTATTCCTTCAGACTGGAGAAGTCTCCTTTCCCATCCCGGGGACACGGCGAGAAGAAAGGAAATCGTACAAAACGGGGAAATTACCAGCAATGAACACCTGACAGAGAGTCCAACCCTCCCCCTCCCCCCTCCAACCAACCAGAGTGCAGGGATTGCTGTCAGTGACCCCGATGGAGAGATTCTGCTCACTTCCTGTAATGTCCGGCTGCTGATCTCTCTGCTTATTGACCACAGAAGGAGAAGGGGGGGGGGGGATGGGTTTATCTGCCTGATCTAAGAAGAGAGTCTTGGGATTCCTCTTATTACTTTATATTTTCTGGGATTTCCTTCACAGAGGATCAGCCGAGTGAAACAAATAAAAATCCCGTCTGAACTCTGCTGACCAATGACGGCGGTCTGAGAGTGATCAATATTACTGTGATCGATCGATATTCCACTTACTCACCATCAATGAACAGAACGGCGGGTATAAATCGCAGCTTCTTCGGAGCATGGCGGCTCCGCCCCTGGAAGATACAAACGTTGTAAAGAGATTATTTCTAAAGATCAATCATGTGATACTTCCCGGCTCTGACCTGGATTTACACAAAGCAGCCCCCCTCCCCCTCTTCAGCAGCCCCCCTCCCCCTCTTCTGGGGTCCCACACCGGCACTTCAGGCTCCTCCCCCTCACCAAGTGCCCACCATAACATGCCACTTTCTATGGGGCACTCGTGTGTAATCGCTCACAGTGCGGCTTTGGCCCTGCCCCCATTCTCTCCTCATTGGCTGTGACTGACAGCAGCAGAACCCAACAGATCCCACTGCTGCCTCTGAGCCAATGAGGAGAGAGCGTAGTAAGGGACACAGTGCTGGATGGAGAGGGGGCTCAGGTAAGTATAGGGGGGGGAGGGGCATAGAGGAGGTTTTTTTTACAATGTTTCTGACTTCGGGAAGTGCGAGGAGAACCGCCACACACCGTGCAATGACTCTCCAATATCGATCGATCGCAGAACCTCCGTGTATTCTACAACCCGCAGCAACGTAGAGGCCGACATGTCCATTGACAAGAAATCCCTCCCGGCCACTGATAATGAGAATCGATCACCCGGCTCTGAGCGATCTACTCGGGAGATTCCCGTTTTCTGAAGAAATCCCCCAAATTCTAATCTTCATCATTCTATCCAAAACTTCAGAGGCTTTGTTCACCTTCACCAGACAACGATAAAAACCAGCTCTGTGTCCTTCTATAGGTGGAGACAATTCTGTACCCCCTGGAGCCTGACTGGAGAACTCCCAGGATATAAGTCAGGCCCCTCCTCATTACATCATCACAGGAGCGAGTTCTCCAACTGTGAGCTACGAGAGAAAGGGGGAGGAGTCAGAGAAACAGCTCCCTCCGGTGATGGAAGAGGTGAGCAGCAATGACTAAGCCCAACATCCTGGGAGTATTCCAGTCAGGCTCCAGGGAGGTAAATGGCTCCACCTATAGCCATCGGGATCGGGCAGGGATTGGGTAGGGATTGGGTCGGGATCGTGCAGGGATCGGGCTGGGATTGGGTAGGGATCGGGCAGGGATCGGGCAGGGATCGGGCAGGTGGGCTGGGACTAGGAACCCGAACACACCCATCCATTCTCCGAGGAGGGGGAAGGGCCGCACACCGGAACAACCCCAGAATTATGGGGGACGTCATTCACCTCACACGGTCTTCATTTCTCCTCAGTTATTGGAGAGACTCTTACCTCCTGAACCTGCCGGATCAGAGCGCTGGATGACGGGCCGCCGGAATACGCCAAGAGAACCTGAAACCAGCAGAAGATCAGACACAGCGATCGATAATCATATGAATGTTCTGGAGGATCGTATTCTACAGATTGGGGGTGAGAATCATACTGAGCGGTCCAACCAGAATCAGGACTCATCACAAACACTCCAATATATGAATCAGATCCTGTCAGCGGAAAAACACCCGGAAATTATCGGCTGTGAAGGCCGCAGTGTCCCCAACAACCAATCAGGGGGGGTTCCCCGGTGCACTGAAGTCCTGGCAACTGGAGCCGTCCAAAAAAAAAAAAAAAAAAAAAAAAAAAAAAAAAAAAAAAAAAAAAAAAAAGGGAAAGCGGCCGGGAAATGTCCATCAAAAACATCAAAGGGAAGAAGAAACATTGATTTTTTTTGTATCTTTCTGTTTCTTCATCTACAGATCAAAGAGATGAACTTCTCTCTGCAGATGAAGTCAGTTTAAAGCAACATGTCAAGTAAAAAACAGATTTTTTTTTATTAAATGTCCCTCTATTTAACCCCTTATTACCCTAAATTTACTGTAATCAGCCCTAATTAACTCCTTATTCTCCTTCTCCATTTCATTATTATTTTCCTGATTTTTTGTGTTCACTTCCATTTTATAAACTATTAATAATTAAAACCTTTTTTTGGCTGGCTTTCATCAATAATATTTTTACACTTTAACAAATATTTACACGTTTCACATAAAAAGAAAAAAAAAAAAAAAAAAAATGGGTATTGTGTGTCTACTACAGATAGTACATGGCAGCCGTATGTCTGGAGGCCGCTGGTGACCTGTCAGAAAGCTGCTACCCATCAGAAAATGCAACGGAAGTGACGTTCCATCACGGCCATCTTGGTACACCCCGCACTTGTCTGCAGTCAGAAGGCGGCAAGCGGACATCTTGTTACACCCACCGGAGTCTGGCACTTCACTCTTATTTTTACCAGTAATCTGAGTTTATAGAAATGATATACAGAAGTCCGTGAGACTGTTCTGATGTTCTCACCCCGGAACTTCTACACAGAACTCCTCCTCCCAGCCTCCTCGTCTCCTCCTCCCAGTCTCCTCCTCCCAGCCTCCTCCTCCCAGCCTCGTCACCTCCTCCCATCCTCGTCACCTCCTCCCATCCTCCTCACCTCCTCCCAGCCTCCTCACCTCCTCCTCCCAGCCTCCTCACCTCCTCCTCCCAGCCTCCTCACCTCCTCCTCCCATCCTCCTCGTCTCCTCCTCCCAGTCTCCTCCTCCCAGCCTCCTCCCAGCCTCGTCACCTCCTCCCATCCTCGTCACCTCCTCCCAGCCTCCTCACCTCCTCCTCCCAGCCTCCTCACCTCCTCCTCCCAGCCTCCTCACCTCCTCCTCCCAGCCTCCTCACCTCCTCCTCCCAGCCTCCTCACCTCCTCCTCCCAGCCTCCTCCTCCCAGCCTCCTCTCCTCCTCCCATCCTCGTCTTCTCCTCCTCACCCTCGTCACCTCCTCCCAGCCTCCTCACCTCCTCCTCCCAGCCTCCTCCTCCCAGCCTCGTCACCTCCTCCCATCCTCGTCACCTCCTCCCAGCCTCGTCACCTCCTCCCAGCCTCGTCACCTCCTCCCAGCCTCGTCACCTCCTCCCAGCCTCGTCACCTCCTCCCAGCCTCGTCACCTCCTCCCAGCCTCGTCACCTCCTCCCAGCCTCCTCACCTCCTCCCAGCCTCCTCACCTCCTCCCAGCCTCCTCACCTCCTCCCAGCCTCCTCGTCACCTCCTCCCAGCCTCCTCGTCACCTCCTCCCAGCCTCCTCACCTCCTCCTCCCAGCCTCCTCACCTCCTCCTCCCAGCCTCCTCACCTCCTCCTCCCAGCCTCCTCACCTCCTCCTCCCAGCCTCCTCACCTCCTCCTCCCAGCCTCCTCACCTCCTCCTCCCAGTCTCCTCACCTCCTCCTCCCAGCCTCCTCTCCTCCTCCCATCCTCGTCTTCTCCTCGTCACCCTCGTCTCCTCCTCGTCACCCTCGTCTCCTCCTCGTCACCCTCGTCTCCTCCTCGTCACCCTCGTCTCCTCCTCGTAGCCGCCTCGTCACCTCCTCCCAGCCGCCTCGTCACCTCCTCCCAGCCGCCTCGTCACCTCCTCCCAGCCTCCTCGTCACCTCCTCCCAGCCTCCTTGTCACCTCCTCCCAGCCTCCTCGTCTCCTCCTCGTCTCCTCCTCGTCTCCTGGATTTCTCCAGAGCCTCTCCCATCCTCTGGAACTCGCTACCTCCATCTATCCGGCTATCCCCTACTCTTCTACCTTCAGACGATCCCTGAAAACTCATCTCTTCAGAAAAGCCGATCACATCTCCAACTAATCTCCTCCCACTTCCATCAGCTCATCCCCCACAGTGACAACCTTTTATACCACCTGCCCCACCCTATTAGATTGTAAGCTCTTCTGAGCAGGGCCCTCCTAATCCTCTTGTATTTTATTGTATTATAACTGGATTGTCTCCCTTTATATTGTAAAGTGCTAAGTAAACTGTTGGCGCCGCATCAATCCTGTATAATAATAATAATAATAATAATAATAATAATAATAAGGACTGGGAACGTCTTTCCTCTGATAGAATTGCGCTGAGATCCGCCTTCTCCCAGCTCTGGGAGTCTCACTTCTTCTGTTGTCAGGATTCCTCAGTGATGCTCTGAGATCTTCCTGTGATTGGCTCCTCAGTCCCCCAATACACCCCACAATCTCCATCCAATGAGAACGTCTCACCTTCTCTCCCGGGAACACCACTCTGTTCTTCCCCAGCGCCGCTCGGAATTTGTGCACAAAGTATTCTTCGAAGCACAACCTGGAGAAAGAGATTTACTGACAATCATCAGAATTGTGACATCGAACGAAATCATCACTGACTGTGGAAAATGCTGCATTTCATTTGAAAATCACAGGCCCAGAGTCTGGAGGAGGAGGAGGGGAGAGGCCCAGAATCTGGAGGAGGAGGAGGGGAGAGGCCCAGAATCTGGAGGAGGAGGAGGAGGAGGAGGAGGGGCCCAGAATCAGGAGGAGGAGGAGGAGGAGGAGGAGAGAGGCCCAGAATCAGGAGGAGGAGGAGGAGGACGAGGAGAGAGGCCCAGAATCAGGAGGAGGAGGAGGAGGACGACAAGGAGAGAGGCCCAGAATCAGGAGGAGGAGGAGGAGGAGGACGACAAGGAGAGAGGCCCAGAATCAGGAGGAGGAGGAGGAGGAGGAGGACGACAAGGAGAGAGGCCCAGAATCAGGAGGAGGAGGAGGAGGATGATGATGATGATGATGATGATGATGATGATGAGGAGGAGGAGGAGGAGGAGGAGGGAGGCCCAGAATCTGGAGGAGGAGGAGGAGGAGGAGGAGGAGGAGGAGGAGGAGGAGGAGGAGGAGGAGGAGGAGGAGGAGCCCAGAATCTGGAGGAGGAGGAGGAGGAGCCCAGAATCTGGAGGAGGAGGAGGAGGAGGAGGAGCCCAGAATCTGGAGGAGGAGGAGGAGGAGGAGGAGGAGCCCAGAATCTGGAGGAGGAGGAGGAGGAGGAGGAGGAGGAGCCCAGAATCTGGAGGAGGAGGAGGAGGAGGAGGAGGAGCCCAGAATCTGGAGGAGGAGGAGGAGGAGGAGGAGGAGGAGCCCAGAATCTGGAGGAGGAGGAGGAGGAGGAGGAGGAGGAGCCCAGAATCTGGAGGAGGAGGAGGAGGAGGAGGAGGAGGAGCCCAGAATCTGGAGGAGGAGGAGGAGGAGGAGGAGGAGCCCAGAATCTGGAGGAGGAGGAGGAGGAGGAGGAGCCCAGAATCTGGAGGAGGAGGAGGAGGAGGAGGAGGAGGAGGAGGAGCCCAGAATCTGGAGAAGGAGGAGCCCAGAATCTGGAGGAGGAGGAGCCCAGAATCTGGAGGAGGAGGAGGAGGAGGAGGAGGAGGAGGAGGAGGAGGAGGAGGAGGAGAGAGGCCCAGAGTCCAAATTGCATGAGGTCCAGTGTAAAGTTTTCAGTCAGTGATGATGATTTGGGGAGCCGTGTCATCTGCTGGTCCTCTGCGTTTTATTAAGTACAAAGTCAGCGGCGCCCTCTAGCAGGAAATTCTAAAGCTCTTCATGCTCCTCTTTGCTGACCAGCTTTATAGAGATGATGATTTCATTTTCCAGCAGGACTTGGCACCTCCCACACTACCAATACCTGGTCACATGATCATGGGATCACTGTGCTTGATTGGTCAGCAAACTGGCCTGACCTAAACCCCATAGAGAATCTGTGGAGGAAGATGAGACACCAGACGAGGTGAAGGTCCTTCCATAACACCTCAGCAGTGCCTCAGACTGATCTCCTCCATGTCACGCCGCATGGATGCCGTACTTCATGTAAATGGAGCCCCGACTGAGTACTGAGTGCATACCAGGGGGATATAAATCAATTTATATTAAAAAAATAAATAAAGTTTTTTTGATTTTTAATCAAATTTATTTTAATAAAATGCTTTGGGAGTAAAAATAAAAAAATAGTTTTCTATATAAGATACAAAAATAATTTAGTTTATTCAATCATGGAATGGAGCTTAGTTATGTAGTATGAGGCTGTATACTCTGCAATATTTATAGTAAACTCATTCAATGAATCCAAGAGATAACATGCACTGCATTGATCACACAATGTCACAGTAATCATAAGATAAAACAAGTTCAGGAACATTCCTCTATGTACACTACAAACTGTATGAATCGGTTCTGATATCGTGTGTTACTGACCTGACAGCTTATTATTCTAAATAGGAAACCTTCATTTTGTTTGTAAACATTAAATATTCCAACTACCAGTGAGAATAAATCCTTACATTTAAAGAGCCCCTGTCATTTCTGATCCATCATGGCAGCGCTTGTTAGTGGGCGTCCAATCACCTGCTGCCACCACATCCCTCCCCTTGTTGTGTCACCGCCCCATCACCAGCCATTCCATTAAAGTGAATGGGAATGTCGGTGAGCCAACAGAGGGTCAGGGGAGGAGGGGCCAACAGAGGGTCAGGGGAGGAGGGGCCAACAGAGGGTCAGGGGAGGAGGGGCCAACAGAGGGTCAGGGGAGGGGCCAACAGAGGGTCAGGGGAGGGGCCAACAGAGGGTCAGGGGAGGGGCCAACAGAGGGTCAGAGATGACAGTTGCTCTTTGAAAGTTATGATTTAAATCAAATCCACCCTGGTACATATATACTACATACATATATATACTATTCTATACATGGACAGACTTTTCACTAAGACAACATTTCTGTATTTGTCGGTCTCATGTAATATTCTCATTTTATGACATACTGAATTTTGGGGTGTCATGTGCTGTAAGACAAAGTCAGAATTAAAGGGGTTGTAACCCTCGTGCATCCTCCGCATTAAGGTGGGAAAACCCCTGGCAGTCACCGCCCCCCCCCCCCCCTAATTTCACTTACCGGAGCCCCTTCATCTTCTTCAGCGGGGACGCACCGTCCTTCTCTCCACGGAGTCCCGGCTTTGATTGGATAGACTGATAGCAGCGCAGCCATTGGCTCCCATTGCTGTCAATCAAATCCAATGACCGGGGGGGGCGGAGCCGAGTCCTATACTTGGCTTCTATGGATGAGGAATGAATGACTCGTGAGAACGCTTCTCCTAGGGGGTTATCTAATGCGGGGAGGAGCCGCGGGGGACCCCCAGAAGAGGAGGATCGGGGCCACTCTGTGCAAAACGAGCTGCACAGTGGAGGCAAGTATGAGGTTTGTTTTTTAAAAAAACAAAAAAGAAAAAATAACAAAGCTTTAGTATCACTTTAAAAGGAAAGAAATCGATCACTCTGTGTGTAATGAATCTAAAAAATATACGAGTTTCACTTTTTGAATTGAATTACTGAAATAAATTAACTTTGATGATATTCTAATTTTATGAGATGTGGGACTTACATGACCAACACAGCTGGAGGCTGGAAATCCCTGAATACACATCACTACTACTACACAGCTACTACTACTACACAACTACTACTACACAGCTACTACACTACTACTACACTGCTACTACACTGCTACTACACTACTACTCCAGTGACCCTTCCCCCGCTTCTGTGCCCCATGCTGAGCGGCTCATCCTCTGCCTACAGAACACAGGAGGTCGGCTGCTCAGCGCCACCCAGAGTTCAGAGAGTGCTTTGCATTGCATGAATCAATGTAAAGTGTTCTCTGATTGGATGAGGTGGAGATGGGGTTGTGATGTCACAGTATAAAATCCCCGGAGGTGGAATTCTTCTCTATCACCCGTGTAGTACATCTGTGGCTCATCAGGTCTTTTTTATGAGAACATCTGAAGGAACGATTCTTTATTCTCCAAAATCAGCCGTCACCGGCTCCAGCACAGCCGGGTCAGGAAGGACACTGACCTGCAGAAGGCGTCTCCGACCCGGATGATGAGGACAGCGGGGGATTCCCGGCACTTCATACACCGCTCACCGACCCTGCAACCAAAACATTTACCAACAATTTACCTTTCCATCTCACTGAACCCCGACTTCAAACCCCACCCCAATCCCCAACTCCTCCCCAATATCCAAACTCCACCCCGATCCCCGCCTCCAATCCCCACCCCAATGTCCAAACTCCACCCTGATTCCATCCCAATCCCCACCTCCAATCTCCAACCCCACCCCAATGTCCAAACCCCACCTGATTCCATCCCAATCCCCACCTCCAATCCCCAACCCCACCCCAATGTCCAAACTCCACCCTGATTCCACCCAATCCCCGCCTCCAATCCCCAACCCCACCCAATGTCCCAAACTCCACCCTGATTCCACCCCAATCCCCGCCTCCAATCCCCAACCCCACCCCAATGTCCAAACTCCACCCTGATTCCATCCCAATCCCCGCCTCCAATCCCCAACCCCACCCCAATGTCCAAACTCCACACCAATTCTGCCCAAATCCCCGCCTCAATGTCCAAACTCCACCCTGATTCCATCCCAATCCCCAACCCCACCCCAATGTCCAAACTCCACCCTGATTCCATCCCAATCCCCAACCCCAATGTCCAAACTCCACCCCAATTCCGCCCAAATCCCCGCCTCAATGTCCAAACTCCACCCTGATTCCATCCCAATCCCCGCCTCCAATCCCCAACACAATGTCCAAACTCCACCCTGATTCCGCCTCCAATCCCCAACCCCACCCCAATGTCCAAACTCCACCCTGATTCCACCCCAATCACCGCCTCCAATCCCCAACACAATGTCCAAACTCCACCCTGATTCCATCCCAATCCACGCCTCCAATCCCCAACCCCACCCAAATGTCCAAACTCCACCCTGATTCCATCCCAATCCACGCCTCCAATCCCCAACCCCACCCCAATGTCCAAACTCCACCCTGATTCCACCCCAATCCCCGCCTCCAATCCCCAACCTCACCCCAATGTCCAAACTCCACCCTGATTCCATCCCAATCCCTGCCTCCAATCCCCAACCCCACCCCAATGTCCAAACTCCACCCTGATTCCACCCCAATCACCGCCTCCAATCCCCAACACAATGTCCAAACTCCACCCTGATTCCATCCCAATCCACGCCTCCAATCCCCAACCCCACCCCAATGTCCAAACTCCACCCTGATTCCATCCCAATCCACGCCTCCAATCCCCAACCCCACCCCAATGTCCAAACTCCACCCTGATTCCACCCAATCCCCGCCTCCAATCCCCAACCTCACCCCAATGTCCAAACTCCACCCTGATTCCATCCCAATCCCTGCCTCCAATCCCCAACCCCACCCCAATGTCCAAACTCCACCCTAATTCCACCCCAATCCCCGCCTCCAATCCCCAACACAATGTCCAAACTCCACCCTGATTCCGCCTCCAATCCCCAACCCCACCCCAATGTCCAAACTCCACCCTGATTCAACCCCAATCCCCGCCTCCAATCCCCAACACAATGTCCAAACTCCACCCTGATTCTGCCTCCAATCCCCAACCCCACCCCAATGTCCAAACTCCACCCTGATTCCACCCCAATCCCCGTCTCCAATCCTCAACCCCACCCCAATGTCCAAACTCCACCCTGATTCCACCCCAATCCCCTCCTCCAATCCCCAACACAATGTCCAAACTCCACCCTGATTCCGCCTCCAATCCCCAACCCCACCCCAATGTCCAAACTCCACCCTGATTCCATCCCAATCCCCGCCTCCAATCCTCAACCCCACCCCAATGTCCAAACTCCACCCTAATTCCACCCCAATCCCCTCCTCTAATCCCCAACACAATGTCCAAACTCCACCCTGATTCCGCCTCCAATCCCCAACCCCACCCCAATGTCCAAACTCCACCCTGATTCCATCCCAATCCACGCCTCCAATCCCCAACCCCACCCCAATGTCCAAACTCCACCCTGATTCTGCCTCCAATCCCCAACCTCACCCCAATGTACAAACTCCACCCTGATTCCATCCCAATCCCCGCCTCCAATCCTCAACCCCACCCCAATGTCCAAACTCCACCCTGATTCCACCCCAATCCCCGCCTCCAATCCCCAACCCCAATGTCCAAACTCCACCCTGATTCCACCCCAATCCCCAGCACAATGTCCAAACTCCACCCTGATTCCGCCTCCAATCCCAACCCCACCCCAATGTCCAAACTCCACCCTAATTCCACCCCAATCCCCGTCTCCAATCCCCCAACCCCACCCCAATGTCCAAACTCCACCCTGATTCTGCCTCCAATCCCCAACCTCACCCCAATGTCCAAACTCCACCCTGATTCCACCCCAATCCCCGCCTCCAATCCCCAACACAATGTCCAAACTCCACCCTGATTCTGCCTCCAATCCCCAACCCCACCCCAATGTCCAAACTCCACCCTGATTCCACCCCAATCCCCGTCTCCAATCCCCAACCCCACCCCAATGTCCAAACTCCACCCTGATTCCATCCCAATCCACGCCTCCAATCCCCAACCCCACCCCAATATCCAAACTCCACCCTGATTCCACCCCAATCCCCAACCCCACCCCAATGTCCAAACTCCACCCTGATTCCATCCCAATCCACGCCTCCAATCCCCAACCCCACCCCAATGTCCAAACTCCACCCTGATTCCGCCTCCAATCCCCAACCCCACCCCAATGTCCAAACTCCACCCTGATTCCACCCCAATCCCCGCCTCCAATCCCCAACACAATGTCCAAACTCCACCCTGATTCTGCCTCCAATCCCCAACCCCACCCCAATGTCCAAACTCCACCCTGATTCCATCCCAATCCCCGCCTCCAATCCCCAACCCCAATGTCCAAACTCCACCCTGATTCTGCCTCCAATCCCCAACCCCACCCCAATGTCCAAACTCCACCCTGATTCTGCCTCCAATCCCCAACCTCACCCCAATGTCCAAACTCCACCCTGATTCCATCCCAATCCCCGCCTCCAATCCCCAACCCCACCCCAATGTCCAAACTCCACCCTGATTCCACCCCAATCCCCGCCTCCAATCCCCAACACAATGTCCAAACTCCACCCTGATTCTGCCTCCAATCCCCAACCCCACCCCAATGTCCAAACTCCACCCTGATTCCACCCCAATCCCCGTCTCCAATCCCCAACCCCACCCCAATGTCCAAACTCCACCCTGATTCTGCCTCCAATCCCCAACCCCACCCCAATGTCCAAACTCCACCCTGATTCTGCCTCCAATCCCCAACCTCACCCCAATGTCCAAACTCCACCCTGATTCCACCCCAATCCCCGCCTCCAATCCCCAACACAATGCCAAACTCCACCCTGATTCCACCCCAATCCCCGCCTCCAATCCCCAACACAATGCCAAACTCCACCCTGATTCCACCCCAATCCCCGTCTCCAATCCCCAACCCCACCCCAATGTCCAAACTCCACCCTGATTCCGCCTCCAATCCCCAACCCCACCCCAATGTCCAAACTCCACCCTGATTCCACCCCAATCCCCGCCTCCAATCCCCAACACAATGTCCAAACTCCACCCTGATTCTGCCTCCAATCCCCAACCCCACCCCAATGTCCAAACTCCACCCTGATTCCACCCCAATCCCCGCCTCCAATCCCCAACACAATGTCCAAACTCCACCCTGATTCTGCCTCCAATCCCCAACCCCACCCCAATGTCCAAACTCCACCCTAATTCCACCCCAATCCCCGTCTCCAATCCCCAACCCCACCCCAATGTCCAAACTCCACCCTGATTCCATCCCAATCCCCGCCTCCAATCCCCAACACAATGTCCAAACTCCACCCTGATTCCGCCCCAATCCCTGCCTCCAACTCCCAAACTCCACCTCCAAACTCTAACCCCAATCCTCCAACTCCACCCTGATTCCGCCCCAATCCCAACCCCGCCTCCAATCCCCAACCCCACCGCAATGTCCAAACTCCACCCTGATTCCACCCCAATCCCCAACACAATGTCCAAACTCCACCCTGATTCCGCCCCAATCCCAACCCCGCCTCAAAACCCTAACCCCACCCCAATGTCCAAACTCCACTCTGAGTCCACCCCAATCCCAACCCTGCCCCTATAGCCAAAACCCTAACCTCACACCAACTGTGCCCCAATCCCTCACTCCACCTGAGTCCAAACTCCACCCTAAACCCAAACTTCACTCAACTGGAGGGCAGTGTGCTGGGTACAGCCCCTCCCCCTCCTCACACACCTTCCAACTTTCTGAGATGGGAACGAGGGACACCTATTATCAAAAGTATGTAGGCATAGGACACACCCCCTTAAGACAGAGTCCCGCCCAAAAAGTGGAAGTTCCGCTTTAAGGCCTCCTACCCGGCTCCTGTTTGGGAAACAACTTTTGGGGAGGAGCAAAGGGGGGAGGTTTAGGGAGCAGGGGGTACCCAATTCTGACAGGTACCCACTCCCACTTCAGTTGCGGTCACCTAAGGCGATCAGAAGTTCTCCATCCCCCTCCTGAAGATTTCTGGGACACATGGCCGGTCCTAGAAGACTCATGCATGCGCAGTTGGCACCCGGCTGTGAAGCCACTAGCTGTGCCCATAGTAAAGATGGCGGCGCCCCTGAGGGAGAACGTGGCTGAGTGCAGTGCTGGATCCTGGGACAAGCGAGGGATTATCATCATTTATCACTGATAAAGATGAGCGGAAGTTCCCTTTATAGGAGAATCAATCGGCTCCCACCACTTTTGTCTGTAATGAGAGGAGGAGATCGATAAACAGTTTATACCAAAACTCCCAACATTGTGTGATGGGAATGAGGGACACCTACCAGCAGATGTATGTAGGCATAAGACACGCCCCCTGCCACACCCCCTTAAAGGAGAATTAACCCCAAAAAAGGTTAATTAAACCCACAAGTGTTTTTTTAACACTTCTATTCCTTTAGTTTAGGTAATAAACCCCGCGCCACTAGTAGAGATTAACTGAAAAATGTGAAATGTATTGCTGCTCCCCTCAAAAGAGTGATGTGCTCCTGTTAATAAATAAAGTGTTGAATCCAGGGGGCGCTATTGTGATGTGAAGTGTGCCAGCTGGTCAAACTAGATAAACCAGCCCAATATAATTCATGTGTTTATATAAAATGTTCCCAAAAAATACAAAACATGAAAAAGTTTACAAAAAGAAAATCCACAGCAAATGTGTAAAATAACTGGAGTATTAAAAATGAAACAAGGTGTCTGAGCGATTCTGAGGTGAATATCTATAGAAGAAATAATAAAGGAGGGATTTTTGAACACAGTTGGTGTTGTGAGTTGAAGACACAAAACATAAAGGACACGATTCAGTCCTCCGATAAGAACAGAGATTTCCAATTATTGAATCCTCCACCAGACTAGGAGATCTACATTCACCGCGAGTGAAATAAACGATCTGCTCACCACATCCTAGGAAAGACCCTCAAATTCCACTTGTGCAGGATAGTGCCTGGAAACAAGGGAACATCCATAGCATAATACTGTCCTGTTCATTAATAAAATTTGATCATAAAAAAAGGTAGTCAAATGGCCTCTTACATATAAAAGTGCCAACCGGGCACTGGGGCTGCTGGCCTGTCAGAAATGTGCTGTGTGTGGTGGTCTCCGCTCCACCCCTTAGATCGACAACCAGCCAGACCGGATAGTGTGTAGGCAAAGGAAACGTGACCAGGTACTGCCTCCATGTATGTTTCGTCGTTTACGTCTTCAGGAAGCGTACCTGGGCACTAATGGTCCTTTTATAGTGGAAACAATTTGTATGTAGAGCTTAATGCGCAGCCACAGTCTCGGGGAACATTACCAAAATTGTTCTTCATTGCATTGGCACATATAGAACCAAAAAGAGTGCAGGTTGGTGAAAAATATAAAATATATCATTTCCCACATATATGCAGTTAATATTTTAAAATGAACAGTAAATTAAAAACCTCACATATTATATTAACTGCATATATGTGGGAAAGGATATATATTATATTTTTCACCAACCTGCACTCTTTTTGGTTCTATATGTGCCAATGCAATGAAGAACAATTTTGGTAATGTTCCCCGAGACTGTGGCTGCGCATTAAGCTCTACATACAAATTGTTTCCACTATAAAAGGACCATTAGTGCCCAGGTACGCACCCTGAAGACGTAAACGACGAAACGTACATGGAGGCAGTACCTGGTCACGTTTCCTTTGCCTACACACTATCCGGTCTGGCTGGTTGTCGATCTAAGGGGTGGAGCGGAGACCACCACACACAGCACATTTCTGACAGGCCAGCAGCCCCAGTGCCCGGTTGGCACTTTTATATGTAAGAGGCCATTTGGCCACCTTTTTTATGATCAAATTTTATTAATGAACAGGACAGTATTATGCTATGGATGTTTCCAGGCACTATCCTGCACAAGTGGAATTTGAGGGTCTTTCCTAGGATGTGGTGAGCAGATCGTTTATTTCACTCGCGGTGAATGTAGATCTCCTAGTCTGGTGGAGGATTCAATAATTGGAAATCTCTGTTCTTATCGGAGGACTGAATCGTGTCCTTTATGTTTTGTGTCTTCAACTCACAACACCAACTGTGTTCAAAAATCCCTCCTTTATTATTTCTTCTATAGATATTCACCTCAGAATCGCTCAGACACCTGGTTTCATTTTTAATACTCCAGTTATTTTACACGTTTGCTGTGGATTTTCTTTTTGTATTTTTTGGGAACATTTTATATAAACACATGAATTATAGGGGCTGGTTGATCTAGTTTGACCAGCTGGCACACTTCACATCACAATAGCGCCCCCTGGATCCAACACTTC
This sequence comes from Lithobates septentrionalis, assembly GCA_037952835.1. Lineage (NCBI taxonomy): Eukaryota > Metazoa > Chordata > Amphibia > Anura > Ranidae > Lithobates > Lithobates septentrionalis. Next base: position 15,525 of record JBBDGP010005348.1, read on the forward strand.
TATTCCTTTATATTGGATTTTAAAATGTACAAATGTAGCAATTTAGAGATCAGATGAAAAGATTATCACTGAGAAACACTGATAGATAAAAAGTACATTTTATATACAACTCTATGGATCAGACCGACATGAGGGACCGGGGAGGAGGACGACGACAGAGGGGCCAACGAGGAGGAGGAGGGACGACAGAGGGCCCAACGACGACGACAGAGGGGCCAACGAGGAGGACGACGACAGAGGGGCCGACGACGACAGAGGGGCCAACGACAGAGGGGCCAACGAGGAGGACGACGACAGAGGGGCCAACGAGGAGGAGGACGACGACGACAGAGGGGCCAACGACGACGACAGAGGGGCCAACGAGGAGGACGACGACGACAGAGGGGCCGACGACGACAGAGGGGCCAACGAGGAGGACGACGACAGAGGGGCCGACGACGACAGAGGGGCCAACGAGGAGGACGACGACAGAGGGGCCAACGACGACGACAGAGGGGCCAACGACGACGACAGAGGGGCCAACGAGGAGGACGACGACAGAGGGGCCGACGACGACGACAGAGGGGCCAACGAGGAGGACGACGACAGAGGGGCCAACGAGGAGGACGACGACGACGACAGAGGGGCCAACGACGATGACAGAGGGGCCAACGACGACGACAGAGGGGCCAATGAGGAGGAGGAGGAGGACAGAGGGGCCAATGAGGAGGACAGAGGGACCAATGAGGACGAGGAGGACAGAGGGGCCAATGAGGAGGAGGAGGGACACAGAGGGACCAATGAGGAGGAGGAGGGACCAATGAGGAAGAGGAGGGACACAGAGGGACCAATGAGGAGGAGGAGGAGGACAGAGGGGCCAATGAGGAGGAGGAGGGACACGGACCAATGAGGAGGAGGAGGGACACGGACCAATGAGGAGGAGGAGGACAGAGGGGCCAATGAGGAGGAGGAGGGACACGGACCGAGGAGGAGGGACACAGAGGGGCCAATGAGGAGGAGGAGGGACACAGAGGGGCCAATGAGGAGGGACACAGAGGGGCCAATGAGGAGGGACACAGAGGGGCCAATGAGGAGGGACACAGAGGGGCCAATGAGGAGGGACACAGAGGGGCCAATGAGGAGGGACACAGAGGGGCCAATGAGGAGGGACACAGAGGGGCCAATGAGGAGGGACACAGAGGGGCCAATGAGGAGGGACACAGAGGGGCCAATGAGGAGGAGGAGGGACACAGAGGGGCCAGTGAGGAGGAGGAGGGACACAGAGGGGCCAGTGAGGAGGAGGAGGGACACAGAGGGGCCAGTGAGGAGGAGGAGGGACACAGAGGGGCCAGTGAGGAGGAGGAGGGACACAGAGGGGCCAGTGAGGAGGAGGAGGGACACAGAGGGGCCAGTGAGGAGGAGGAGGGACACAGAGGGGCCAGTGAGGAGGAGGAGGGACACAGAGGGACCAGTGAGGAGGAGGAGGGACACAGAGGGACCAGTGAGGAGGAGGAGGGACACAGAGGGACCAGTGAGGAGGAGGAGGGACACGGACCAATGAGGAAGAGGAGGGACACAGAGGGACCAATGAGGAGGAGGGACACAGAGGGACCAATGAGGAGGAGGAGGGACACAGAGGGACCAATGAGGAGGAGGACAGAGGGACCAATGAGGAGGAGGAGGGACACAGAGGGACCAGTGAGGAGGAGGAGGGACACAGAGGGACCAATGAGGAGGAGGAGGGACCAATGAGGAGGAGGAGGGACACAGAGGGACCAATGAGGAGGAGGAGGGACACAGAGGGACCAATGAGGAGGAGGAGGGACCAATGAGGAGGAGGAGGGACACAGAGGGACCAGTGAGGAGGAGGAGGGACACAGAGGGACCAATGAGGAGGAGGAGGGACACAGAGGGACCAATGAGGAGGAGGAGGGACCAATGAGGAGGAGGAGGGACACAGAGGGACCAATGAGGAGGAGGAGGGACACAGAGGGACCAATGAGGAGGAGGAGGGACACAGAGGGACCAATGAGGAGGAGGGACACAGAGGGACCAGTGAGGAGGAGGAGGGACACAGAGGGACCAATGAGGAGGAGGGACACAGAGGGACCAGTGAGGAGGAGGGACACAGAGGGACCAGTGAGGAGGAGGGACACAGAGGGACCAATGAGGGACAGTCGGGATCTCTGTTTTCTATACAGACAGAGGGACTTCCGTAGGGATCTCTCACCTCCCGGCCGGCTCCTCTCTTTTCACCTCCCGGCATTCTCTCTCCTCCACCTCACACATTTCTTCCACAACCTGACAGCGACTTCCGGCCCGCTCTGATGACGTCGCCTCAGCCTGCGACACGCTGCGCTCTGATTGGCTGATGGGTGAAAGCGGGTCCCCGAATCTGACAGAACACTTGTCGGTCTTACACAGATAGGAGGAGCCGAAACCACTGGAGGGAGGAGTTATCTCAGGGAGATGAAGAGACGGGCGGGGTTTAGATGTATATATAGTGATTGATGTTGAGGGCGGGGCTATATTTAAAATAAGGACATGGGCGGAGTCTAGGTTAGGGAGGTGTTATCTCAATCAGATGAAGAGGTGGGAGGGGTTTGTGGGTTGGGTTAAAGGAGTTATCTCAGAGATGTGGGTGGGGTTATCTCGCTAGGTGGGCGGGGTTTAGAGGTTGTGGGCTGGGTTAGGGGAGGGGTTATGTCTCAGAGGTGGGGGAGTTTAGAGGTGTTGGGCTAGGGGAGGAGTTATCATAAAAGGGGGCAGTGTTTAGAGGTTGTGGGAGGGGTTATGTCAGAGATGTGGGCGGGGTCTGGGTTAAGGGGGAGGAGTTATGTCTGAGATGTGGGTGGAGTTTACAGGTGTTGGGTTAGGGGAGGAGTTATTTCAGTGAAGTGGGTGGGGTTTAATGTTTGCTAGAAGGAGATCTGTGAAATCTGAGCCGACCAATGAGAATTGAGTGTTGGCTGAACCCCTCCCCCAACACATATATAATAATATTACAGGTCAGAGGTCGGATCACATTTCGGGGCTCTGATTGGACGATTTATTGAATTCCGATCATCGCAAGTATTGTGATTATTGATAATTATTGGGGAAAAAAGAGAGTTTGGGACTTTAAATGAGATGTGTGAAAACAGCTGGAAATAGATAAATGTGAGAACATTTCATATATATATATATACACACAGCGGCGGGTGATAAATACAGTTGTGCTCATAAGTTTACATACCCAGGTGATTTTGTCCTGATAACATGCACACAAGGTGACACAAAGGGGTTTGAATGGCTATTAAAGGGAACCCTCCTCACCTGTGATCTGTTTGTAATTAGTGTGTGTATATAAAAGGTCAATGAGTTTCTGGACTCCTGACAGACCCTTGCATCTTTCATCCAGTGCTGCACTGACGTTTCTGGATTCTGAGTCATGGGGAAAGCAAAAGAATTGTCAAAGGATCTGCAGGAAAATGTAGTTGAACTGTATAAAACAGGAAAGGAATATAAAAAGATATCCAAGGAATTGAGAATGCCAATCAGCAGTGTTCAAACTCTAATCAAGAAGTGGAAAATGAGGAGTTCTGGTGAAACCAAACCACGGTCAGGTAGACCAACTAAAATTTCAGCCACAACTGCCAGGAAAATTGTTGGGGATGCAAAGAAAACCCCACAAATAACGTCAGGTGAAATCCAGGACTCTCTGAAAACATGTGGTGTGGTGCTTCAAGATGAACAATAAGGAGGCACTTGAAGAAAGATGGGCTGCATGGTCGAGTCTCCAGAAGAAAGATGGGCTGCATGGTCGAGTCTCCAGAAGAAAGAGGGTCTGCATGGTCGAGTCTCCAGAAGAAAGATGGGCTGCATGGTCGAGTCTCCAGAAGAAAGATGGTCTGCATGGTCCAGTCTCCAGAAGAAAGATGGGCTGCATGGTCGAGTCTCCAGAAGAAAGATGGGCTGCATGGTCGAGTCTCCAGAAGAAAGAGGGTCTGCATGGTCGAGTCTCCAGAAGAAAGATGGGCTGCATGGTCGAGTCTCCAGAAGAAAGATGGTCTGCATGGTCGAGTCTCCAGAAGAAAGATGGGCTGCATGGTCGAGTCTCCAGAAGAAAGATGGGCTGCATGGTCGAGTCTCCAGAAGAAAGATGGGCTGCTTGGTCGAGTCTCCAGAAGAAAGATGGGCTACATGGTCGAGTCTCCAGAAGAAAGATGGGCTGCATGGTCGATTCTCCAGAAGAAAGATGGGCTGCATGGTCGATTCTCCAGAAGAAAGATGGGCTGCATGGTCGAGTCGCCAGAAGAAAGTCATTACTACACAAATGTCACAAAGTATCCGCTTACAATACACCAAACAGCACAGAGACAAGCCTCAAACCTTCTGCCACAAAGTCATTTGGAGAGATGAGACCAAAAGTGAGCTTTTTGACCACAACCATAAACACTACATTTGGAGAGGAGACAACAAGGCCTATGATAAAAGGTCCACCATCCCTACTGTGAAACACGGCGGTGGATCGCTGATGTTTTGGGGATGTGTGAACTACAAAGACACATGAAATTTGGTCAGAATTGATGGCAAGAGGAATGCAGAATGTTATCAGAAAATACTGGAGGAACATTTCATTCATCAGCCAGGAAGTTACGCATGGAATGGACTTGGACATTCCAACATGACAATGATCCAAAACACAAGGCCAAGTCCACCTGTCATTGGCTACAGCAGAATAAAGTGAAGGTTCTGGAGGGGCCATCTCAGTCTCCTGACTTCAATATCATTGAGCCCCTCTGGGGAGATCTCAAACGTGCCGTTCATGGAAGACAGCCCAAGAATTTACAGGAACTGGAGGACTTTTACCAAGAGGAACCATCTGAGAAGATAAAGAGCCTCATCCACAAATACCACAAAAGACTTCAAGCTGTCATTGATGGTAAAGAGGGCAATACACGGTATTAAGAACTGGGGTATGTAAACTTTTGTCAGGGTCATTTGGGTAGTTCTAGTTGGGTAGGGTATTATTTAGTCCTGTGCCCAGCGCTCTGTGTATTATGCAGTCCTGTGCCCAGAGCTCTGTGTATTATGAACTCCTGTGCCCAGCGCTCTGTGTATTATGGAGTCCTGTGCCCAGCGCTCTGTGTATTATGAAGTCCTGTGCCCAGAGCTCTGTGTATTATAAACTCCTGTGCCCAGCGCTCTGTGTATTATGGAGTCCTGTGCCCAGCGCTCTGTGTATTATAAAGTCCTGTGCCCAGCGCTCTGTGTATTATGGAGTCCTGTGCCCAGCGCTCTGTGTATTATGCAGTCCTGTGCCCAGAGCTCTGTGTATTATGAACTCCTGTGCCCAGCGCTCTGTGTATTATGGAGTCCTGTGCCCAGCGCTCTGTGTATTATGAATTCCTGTGCCCAGAGCTCTGTGTATTATGGAGTCCTGTGCCCAGCGCTCTGTGTATTATGAAGTCCTGTGCCCAGCGCTCTGTGTATTGTGAAGTCCTGTGCCCAGCGCTCTGTGTATTATAAAGTCCTGTGCCCAGAGCTCTGTGTATTATGGAGTCCTGTGCCCAGCGCTCTGTGTATTATGGAGTCCTGTGCCCAGCGCTCTGTGTATTATAAAGTCCTGTGCCCAGAGCTCTGTGTATTATGGAGTCCTGTGCCCAGCACTCTGTGTATTATAAAGTCCTGTGCCCAGCGCTCTGTGTATTATAAAGTCCTGTGCCCAGAGCTCTGTGTATTATGGAGCCCTGTGCCCAGCGCTCTGTGTATTATTGAGTCCTGTGCCCAGCGCTCTGTGTATTATGGAGTCCTGTGCCCAGCGCTCTGTGTATTATAAAGTCCTGTGCCCAGCGCTCTGTGTATTATAAAGTCCTGTGCCCAGAGCTCTGTGTATTATGGAGTCCTGTGCCCAGCGCTCTGTGTATTATGGAGTCCTGTGCCCAGCGCTCTGTGTATTATGGAGTCCTGTGCCCAGCGCTCTGTGTATTATGGAGTCCTGTGCCCAGAGCTCTGTGTATTATAAAGTCCTGTGCCCAGAGCTCTGTGTATTATGGAGTCCTGTGCCCAGCGCTCTGTGTATTATGGAGTCCTGTGCCCAGCGCTCTGTGTATTATAAAGTCCTGTGCCCAGCGCTCTGTGTATTATGGAGTCCTGTGCCCAGCGCTCTGTGTATTATGGAGTCCTGTGCCCAGCGCTCTGTGTATTATAAAGTCCTGTGCCCAGAGCTCTGTGTATTATGGAGTCCTGTGCCCAGCACTCTGTGTATTATAAAGTCCTGTGCCCAGCGCTCTGTGTATTATAAAGTCCTGTGCCCAGAGCTCTGTGTATTATGGAGCCCTGTGCCCAGCGCTCTGTGTATTATTGAGTCCTGTGCCCAGCGCTCTGTGTATTATGGAGTCCTGTGCCCAGCGCTCTGTGTATTATAAAGTCCTGTGCCCAGCGCTCTGTGTATTATAAAGTCCTGTGCCCAGAGCTCTGTGTATTATGGAGTCCTGTGCCCAGCGCTCTGTGTATTATGGAGTCCTGTGCCCAGCGCTCTGTGTATTATGGAGTCCTGTGCCCAGCGCTCTGTGTATTATGGAGTCCTGTGCCCAGAGCTCTGTGTATTATAAAGTCCTGTGCCCAGAGCTCTGTGTATTATGGAGTCCTGTGCCCAGCGCTCTGTGTATTATGGAGTCCTGTGCCCAGCGCTCTGTGTATTATAAAGTCCTGTGCCCAGCGCTCTGTGTATTATGGAGTCCTGTGCCCAGCGCTCTGTGTATTATGGAGTCCTGTGCCCAGCGCTCTGTGTATTATGGAGTCCTGTGCCCAGCGCTCTGTGTATTATGGAGTCCTGTGTCAGACAGGTCAGGGATAAAGTTGTGGAGAAGTATAAAGCAGGGTTAGGTTATAAAAGAATCTCCCAAGCTTTGATCATCTCACAGAGCTCTGTTCAATCCATCATCGGAAAATGGAAAGAGTATGGCACAACTGCAAACCTACCAAGACATGGCCGTCCACCTAAACTGACCGGCCGGGCAAGGAGAGCATTCATCAGAGAAGAGACAAGAGGTCCATGGTAACTCTGGAGGAGCTGCAGAGATCCACAGCTCAGGTGGGAGAATCTGTCCACAGGACAACTATTAGTCGTGTTCTCCACAAATCTGCCCTTTATGGAAGAGTGACAAGAAGAAAGACATTGGAGAAAGAAAGTCATAAGAAGTCCTGTTTGTAGTTTGTGAGAAGCCATGTGGAGGACACAGCAAACATGTGGAAGAAGGTGATCTGGTCACATGAGACCAAAATTCAACTTTATGGACTAAAAGCAAAACGCTATGTGTGGGGAAAACTAACACTGCCCATCCCCCTGAACACACCATCCCCACCGTGAAACATGGTGGTGGCAGCATCATGTGGTGGGGGTGGTTTTCAGCTGGTCAGAGTTGATGGGAAGATGGATGGAACCTCCTTTTCCCCCTCGGAGGCCTCTGACCAGCGGGATGGTGACACCCCTCCCCCTCCATAGGAAATGAATGGCAGTATTCGGTTATCTCTGTTGTTTTATTATTTTTATTTTCTCCTTTTTATCACAAAGGCTTCTGGGAGGTCTGACTTGACTTTTATAGGGGAGGGGCTGGCACTAATGAAAACCTCCATGATTGGCCCATTCAACCCACAGAAGACAGGCCACAAAGTCCATGACACATAATAGAGTTCAGGTAGAAGTCACATCAGCTCTGAGCCCGAGACTCACTCCGATTGTAAGCTCCCCTGACTAGCGATCTTCCTTGCCCTCACTTAACATGGCGGACGGCGCCTCAGGGCACAGATATCAGAGGTTTCCACACTATACCCGCGGTATAAATATATATCCTAGTTCCTGATAACATTGTTCTTTATTTCCAGTCTGCTGCTCTCCTCATAGGTCAGTAAAGGTTTGTAAAATAATAGCGAGGTTTGCCCTTAGATAAGATGGCGGCCGCGCCTCAGTGAGGTGGGAAATGGCCATCTATGAGAGGATTGGGAGGTCTGTCGGGGTGTATTGAGCTCTCGTGTCTGCCATTCCCGGGGAGAAGGGCCGCTGTCCTCTCATTTTCCGCTCAGGAAGGACAGGCCTGGCGGGTCTCCATGGTGACGCGTGTCGCCGCGATGTGACGTCAGCGGGCCCGGGGTGATGACGTGTAGTGTTTATGTCCTGCTGCAGCCGCTGAGGTGACGGTGCCGCGGCGGTCATGGCAATGTTCCGCAATCTGGTGGCCTCAGCCCAACACCGGCAACACCAACATCACCAGAACCCGGCCGTCCCGTCCTCCGCCGACAGCCTGGAGACCCAATACGGCTGTCCCATCTGTCTGGAGGTCTATCACAAGCCTGTGGCCATAGGGAGCTGCGGACACACGTGAGTGTCAGGGGCCACAGGGGGAGGAGGGGACACAGGGGCCACAGGGGGGAGGAGGGGGGCACAGGGGCCACACTGACTAGGGGAGTGGACACAGGGGCCCTACGGGGAGGGGACACGGGCCACACTGACCGGGGGGAAGGGGTTAATGGGGGGAACCCGGAGAGGAGGGGCCGGGAAGGGGTTAATGGGGGAGAACCCGGAGAGGAGGGGCCGGGAAGGGGTTAATGGGGGAGAACCCGGAGAGGAGGGGCCGGGAAGGGGTTAATGGGGGAGAACCTGGAGAGGAGGGGCCGGGAAGGGGTTAATGGGGAGAACTCGGAGAGGAGGGGCCGGGAAGGGGTTAATGGGGGGGGAACCCGGAGAGGAGGGGCCGGAAAGGGGTTAATGGGGGGGAACCCGGAGAGGAGGGGCCGGGAAGGGGTTAATGGGGGGGAACCTGGAGAGGAGGGGCCGGGAAGGGGTTAATGGGGGGGGGGAACCCGGAGAGGAGGGGCCTGGAAGGGGTTAATGGGGGGGAACCCAGAGAGGAGGGGCCTGGAAGGGGTTAATGGGGGGAACCCAGAGAGGAGGGGCCTGGAAGGGGTTAATGGGGGGGGAACCCGGAGAGGAGGGGCCTGGAAGGGGTTAATGGGGGGGAACCCGGAGAGGAGGGGCCTGGAAGGGGTTAATGGGGGGGAACCCGGAGAGGGGGGGCCGGGAAGGGGTTATTGGGGGGAACCCGGAGAGGAGGGGCCGGGAAGGGGTTATGGGGGGGGGACCTGGAGAGGAGGGGCCGGGAAGAGGTTAATGGGGGGGGGAAACCCGGAGGGGCGGGATGGGTTAATGGGGGAGAACCCGGAGAGGAGGGCCCGAGAAGGGGTTATTGTGGGGGGGGGGGACCGGAGAGGAGGGGCAGGGAAGGGGTTAATGGGAGGAACCCGGAGAGGAGGGGTCGGGAAGGGGTTAATGGGGGGGGAACCCGGAGAGGAGGGGCCGGGAAGGGGTTAATGGGGGGGAACCCGGAGAGGAGGGGCCGGGAAGGGGTTAATGGGGGGAACCCGGAGAGGAGGGGCCGGGAAGGGGTTAATGGGGGGAACCCGGAGAGGAGGGGCCGGGAAGGGGTTAATGGGGGAGAACCTGGAGAGGAGGGGCCGGGAAGGGGTTAATGGGGGAGAACCCGGAGAGGAGGGGCCGGGAAGGGGTTAATGGGGGAGAACCCGGAGAGGAGGGGCCGGGAAGGGGTTAATGGGGGAGAACCTGGAGAGGAGGGGCCGGGAAGGGGTTAATGGGGGAGAACCTGGAGAGGAGGGGCCGGGAAGGGGTTAATGGTGGGGGAACCTGGAGAGGAGGGGCCGGGAAGGGGTTAAAGGGAGAGACCCGGAGAGGAGGGGCCGGGAAGGGGTTAAAGGGAGAGACCCGGAGAGGAGGGGCCGGGAAGGGGTTAAAGGGAGAGACCCGGAGAGGAGGGGCCGGGAAGGGGTTAAAGGGAGAGACCCGGAGAGGAGGGGCCGGGAAGGGGTTAAAGGGAGAGAACCCGGAGAGGGGGGGCCGGGAAGGGGTTATTGGGGGGGGACCTGGAGAGGAGGGGCCGGGAAGGGGTTAAAGGGAGAGACCCGGAGAGGAGGGGCCGGGAAGGGGTTAAAGGGAGAGAACCCGGAGAGGAGGGGCCGGGAAGGGGTTATGGGGGGGGGAGCCTGGAGAGGAGGGGCCGGGAAGGGGTTAAAGGGAGAGACCCGGAGAGGAGGGGCCGGGAAGGGGTTAAAGGGAGAGAACCCGGAAAGGGGCCGGGAAGGGGTTAAAGGGAGAGATCCCGGAGAGGGGGGGCCGGGAAGGGGTTATGGGGGGGGGACCTGGAGAGGAGGGGCCGGGAAGAGGTTAATGGGGGGGGGGGGGGAAACCCGGAGGGGCGGGATGGGTTAATGGGGGAGAACCCGGAGAGGAGGGCCCGAGAAGGGGTTATTGTGGGGGGGGGGACCGGAGAGGAGGGGCAGGGAAGGGGTTAATGGGGGAGAACTCAGAGGGGCCGGGAAGGGGTTAATGGGGGAGAACTCGGAAAGGAGGGGCCGGGAAGGGGTTAATGGGGGAGAACCTGGAGAGGAGGGGCCGGGAAGGGGTTAATGGGGGGAGAACCGGGAGAGGAGGGGCAGGGAAAGGGTTATTGGGGAGAACTCGGAGAGGAGGGGTCGGGAAGGGGTTAATGGGGGGGAACCCGGAGAGGAGGGGCCTGGAAGGGGTTAATGGGGGAGAACCCGGGAAGGGGTTAATGGGGGAGAACCCGGAGAGGAGGGGCCGGGAAGGGGTTAATGGGGGAGAACCCGGAGAGGAGGGGCCGGGAAGGGGTTAATGGGGGAGAACCCGGAGAGGAGGGGCCGGGAAGAACCTGGAGAGGAGGGGCCGGGAAGGGGTTAATGGTGGGGGAACCCGGAGAGGAGGGGCCGGGAAGGGGTTAATGGGGGGGAACCCGGAGAGGAGGGGCCGGGAAGGGGTTAATGGGGGGGAACCCGGAGAGGAGGGGCCGGGAAGGGGTTAATGATGAGGGAACCCGGAGAGGAGGGGCCGGGAAGGGGTTAATGGGGGGGAACCCGGAGAGGAGGGGCCGGGAAGGGGTTAATGGGGGGGAACCCGGAGAGGAGGGGCCGGGAAGGGGTTAATGATGAGGGAACCCGGAGAGGAGGGGCCGGGAAGGGGTTACTTGATACCCCAATAGGAGCCGAACTGAGACCTCCGTCTCCTGGTTTCTGTCAGGGGCCCCCGGAGGAGACCCGGGTATATAAGGGCCCCGCACACCTGTGTAGTCAGCCAGCAAAACCCGGACACAGGATTGAATGTTCTGATCCAAAACGACAGAATCCAGAGAATGGCGAGAAGGCGGCTTTCTCCTCTCATTAATCCAGGGTCACCTCCTATATCCTCCCAGTGACAGCGCCCCCCAGTGTTACCTTGTCATGTACATAAATCTTCTATAAAGAGTCAGGGCTGTGCTGGGGGTTGTTGTGTCATAAATGGGCCCCCAGGAGCCCATTGAGCTCCTCCTACATTTCATCTGCCATATTCTCTATTCCCGGTCCGCATCCTTCATCTGGATGTACATCTTTTATAATGAGGACAATAGACAGGAAGTGATGTCACACCTCTCGTGGTATACAGATCATCACCTGACCTGTGTGTGATGTCCGGATGGGTTGGAAAATCAAATTAAATAACAAACATCTCTGTACTTACCTGCTGTAATGGAATTGCACAGAGTGGTCCCGAACCTCCTCTTCTAGGGTCCCCTACTGGCGCTCCTGGCTCCTCCTCTTCTAGGGTCCCCTACTGGCGCTCCTGGCTCCTCCTCTTCTAGGGTCCCCTACTGGCCCTCCTGGCTCCTCCTCTTCTAGGGTCCCCTACTGGCGCTCCTGTCTCCTCCTCTTCTAGGGTCCCCTACTGGCGCTCCTGTCTCCATCTCTTCTAGGGTTCCCTGCTGGCGCTCCTGTCTCCATCTCTTCTAGGGTCCCCTACTGGCGCTCCTGTCTCCTCCTCTTCTAGGGTCCCCTACTGGCGCTCCTGGCTCCTCCTCTTCTAGGGTCCCCTACTGGCGCTCCTGGCTCCTCCTCTTCTAGGGTCCCCTACTGGCGCCCCTGGCTCCATCTCTTCTAGGGTCCCCTACTGGCGCTCCTGTCTCCATCTCTTCTAGGGTCCCCTACTGGCACTCCTGTCTCCATCTCTTCTAGGGTCCCCTGCTGGCGCTCCTGTCTCCATCTCTTCTAGGGTCCCCTACTGGCGCTCCTGGTTCCTCCTCTTCTAGGGTCCCCTACTGGCGCTCCTGGCTCCTCCTCTTCTAGGGTCCCCTACTGGCACTCCTGGCTCCTCCTCTTCTAGGGTCCCCTACTGGCGCTCCTGGCTCCTCCTCTTCTAGGGTCCCCTACTGGCGCTCCTGGCTCCTCCTCTTCTAGGGTCCCCTACTGGCACTCCTGGCTCCTCCTCTTCTAGGGTCCCCTACTGGCGCTCCTGGCTCCTCTTCTTCTAGGATAATCCGCTAATGCTCCTGGCTCCTCCTCTTCTCTGGTCCCAGCCACCGCTGTTGGCTCCTTCTCTTCTCTGATTCTCCGCTAATGCTCCTGTCTCCTCCTCGGGTCCCCCGCTGTCGCTCTTGGCTCCTCCTCTTCTCAGGTCCCCTGCCGCTCTTGGCTCCTCCTCTTTTCAGGTCCCCTGCCGCTCTTGGCTCCTCCTCTTTTCAGGTCCCCTGCCGCTCTTGGCTCCTCCTCTTTTCAGGTCCCCTGCCGCTCTTGGCTCCTCCTCTTTTCAGGTCCCCTGCCGCTCTTGGCTCCTCCTCTTTTCAGGTCCCCTGCCGCTCTTGGCTCCTCCTCTTGGGTCCCAGCCGCCGCTCTTGGCTCCTCTTCTCGTATTCTCTGCTAATGATCCTTCTCTTCTCAGGTCCCCTGCTAGCGCTACTGGCGCCTCCTCCTCTTCTTGGGTCCCAGCCGCCGAATCTTAGCTCCTCCTCTTCTCGGGTCCCCTGCTAGCGCTCTTGGTGCCTCCTCTTCTCGGGTCCCCCGCCGCTGTTGCTCTTGGCTTCTCCTCTTAGGTCCCCTGCCATTCTTGGCTCCTCCTCTTCTCGGGTCCCAGCTGCTGCTCTTTGCTCGTCCTCTACTCTGGTCCCAGCCACGCTCTTGGCTCCTCCTCTTCTTGGATTCTCCGCTAATGCTCCTCCTCTTCTCAGGTCCCCTACTAGCGCTCTTGGCTCCCCCTCTTCTCGGATAATCCGATAACGCTCCTGGCTCCTTCTCTTCTCAGGTCTCCTGCTGGCGCTCCTGGTTCTTTTTTCTTCTTGGGTCCCAGCCACCGCTCTTGGCGCCTCCTCTTCTCTAGTCCCAGCCACCGCTCTTGGCGCCTCCTCTTCTCTAGTCCCAGCCACCGCTCTTGGCGCCTCCTCTTCTCTAGTCCCAGCCACCGCTCTTGGCTCCTCCTCTTCTCGGGTCCCCTGCTGGCGCTCCTGGCTCCTCCTCTTCTTGGATCCCTGCCGCCGCTGTTGGCTCCTTCTCTTCTCGGATTCTCCGCTAATGCTCCTGTCTCCTCCTCGGGTCCCCCGCTGTCGCTCTTGGCTCCTCCTCTTCTCAGGTCCCCTGCCGCTCTTGGCTCCTCCTCTTTTCAGGTCCCCTGCCGCTCTTGGCTCCTCCTCTTTTCAGGTCCCCTGCCGCTCTTGGCTCCTCCTCTTTTCAGGTCCCCTGCCGCTCTTGGCTCCTCCTTTTTTCAGGTCCCCTGACGCTCTTGGCTCCTCCTCTTTTCAGGTCCCCTGCCGCTCTTGGCTCCTCCTCTTTTCAGGTCCCCTGCCGCTCTTGGCTCCTCCTCTTGGGTCCCAGCCGCCGCTCTTGGCTCCTCTTCTCGTATTCTCTGCTAATGATCCTTCTCTTCTCAGGTCCCCTGCTAGCGCTACTGGCGCCTCCTCCTCTTCTTGGGTCCCAGCCGCCGAATCTTAGTTCCTCCTCTTCTCGGGTCCCCTGCTAGCGCTCTTGGTGCCTCCTCTTCTCGGGTCCCCCGCCGCTGTTGCTCTTGGCTTCTCCTCTTAGGTCCCCTGCCATTCTTGGCTCCTCCTCTTCTCGGGTCCCAGCTGCTGCTCTTTGCTCGTCCTCTACTCTGGTCCCAGCCACGCTCTTGGCTCCTCCTCTTCTTGGATTCTCCGCTAATGCTCCTCCTCTTCTCAGGTCCCCTACTAGCGCTCTTGGCTCCCCCTCTTCTCGGATAATCCGATAATGCTCCTGGCTCCTTCTCTTCTCAGGTCTCCTGCTGGCGCTCCTGGTTCTTTTTTCTTCTTGGGTCCCAGCCACCGCTCTTGGCGCCTCCTCTTCTCTAGTCCCAGCCACCGCTCTTGGCTCCTCCTCTTCTCGGGTCCCCTGCTGGCGCTCCTGGCTCCTCCTCTTCTTGGATCCCTGCCGCCGCTGTTGGCTCCTTCTCTTCTCGGATTCTCCACTAATGCTCCTGTCTCCTCCTCGGGTCCCCCGCTGTCGCTCTTGGCTCCTCCTCTTCTCGGGTCCCCCGCCGCCGTTGCTCTTGGCTCCTCCTCTTCTCAGGTCCCAGCCGCTGCTCTTGGCTCCTCCTCTTCTCGGGTCCCAGCTGCTGCTCTTTGCTCGTCCTCTACTCTGGTCCCAGCCACGCTCCTGGCTCCTCCTCTTCTTGGATTCTCCGCTAATGCTCCTCCTCTTCTCAGGTCCCCTACTAGCGCTCTTGGCTCCCCCTCTTCTCGGATAATCCGATAATGCTCCTGGCTCCTTCTCTTCTCGGATCCCCGCCGCTCCTGGCTCCTCCTCTTCTCAGGTCTCCTGCTGGCGCTCCTGGTTCTTTTTTCTTCTTGGGTCCCAGCCACCGCTCTTGGCGCCTCCTCTTCTCTAGTCCCAGCCACCGCTCTTGGCTCCTCCTCTTCTTGGGTCCCCTGCTGGCGCTCCTGGCTCCTCCTCTTCTTGGAACCCTGCCGCCGCTGTTGGCTCCTTCTCTTCTCGGATTCTCCGCTAATGCTCCTGTCTCCTCCTCGGGTCCCCCGCTGTCGCTCTTGGCTCCTCCTCTTCTCGGGTCCCCCGCCGCCGCTGCTCTTGGCTCCTCCTCTTCTCAGGTCCCAGCCGCTGCTCTTGGCTCCTCCTCTTCTCGAGTCCCCGCCGCCGCTCTTGGCTCCTCCTCTTCTCGGGTCCCAGCTGCTGCTCTTTGCTCGTCCTCTACTCTGGTCCCAGCCACGCTCTTGGCTCCTCCTCTTCTTGGATTCACCGCTAATGCTCCTCCTCTTCTCAGGTCCCCTACTAGCGCTCTTGGCTCCCCCTCTTCTCGGATAATCCGATAATGCTCCTGGCTCCTTCTCTTCTCGGATCCCCGCCGCTCCTGGCTCCTCCTCTTCTCAGGTCTCCTGCTGGCGCTCCTGGTTCTTTTTTCTTCTCTAGTCCCAGCCACCGCTCTTGGTGCCTCCTCTTCTCTAGTCCCAGCCACCACTCTTGGCTCCTCCTCTTCTCGGGTCCCGTGCTGGCGCTCCTGGCTCCTCCTCTTCTTGGATCCCTGCCGCCGCTGTTGGCTCCTTCTCTTCTCAGATTCTCCGCTAATGCTCCTGTCTCCTCCTCGGGTCCCCCGCTGTCGCTCTTGGCTCTTCCTCTTCTCGGGTCCCAGCCGCTGCTCTTGGCTCCTCCTCTTCTTGCATCTCTGCTGCCGCTCTTGGCTCCTTCTGTTCTCGGGTCCCAGCTGCCGCTCTTGGCTCCACCTCCTTCTTGGATTTTCCGCTAATGCTCCTGGCTCCTCCTCTGGTCTCCTGCTGGCGCTCTTGGCTCCTCCTCTTCTCGGGTCTGAGCCACCGCTCTTGGCTCCTCCTCTTCTCGGGTCACCTGCCGGCACTCTTGGCTCCTCCTCTTCTTGGGTCCGAGCCACCGCTCTTGGCTCCTCCTCTTCTCGGGTCCGAGCCACCGCTTTTGGCTCCTCCTCTTCGGGTCCCCTGCTGGCGCTCTTGGCTCCTCCTCTTCTCGGATTCTCCTCTAATGCTCCTCCTCTTCTCAGGTCCCGGGCTGGGGCTCCTCCTCTTCTCAGGTCCCCCGTTGCTCTTGGCTTTTCCTCTTCTGGCGCTCCTGGGTCTTCCTTTCTGTCCAATTCCCCCACAGGAAGCTTCTGGGGTCACTTATGCTTGCTCGCTCCAGAGCCCCGCTACTGTGTTCATTGTTAGACTGTAGGACTTGCCCCTCCCCCTCATCACTGGCTTTGATTGACATGAGAGGGAGCCAATGGCATCTGGTGCCCCAGCACAGCCAGTGAGACCCAGAAGTGCGGGGAGAGAAGAGCTGCAGACGGGCACAGCGCTGGATCTAATGAGGGCTCAGGTGAGTATGGGGGGGGAGGGGGCAAAACGGATCACTAAACATTTTATACCCTAATACAAGGAATACGTGAAGGTAAAGGAAACGTTCAGTCTTTACAACCACTTTTATTATTTGTACGCTGACATTATTATTCAGGATTTATTTGGTGCCAGCAGTCTGTACAGCACTTTTATAATATATATATATCTGTTATCCGGGATCTGGAGGCTTTCATTCTGTGCTCAGCAGATCCGCGTCACCGATCACAGCTCAGTATTCTTTACATTCACAGAGATATTGGGGGAAGATCAGAGCTCAGTATTCTTTACATTCACAGAGATATTGGGGGAAGATCAGAGCTCAGTATTCTTTACATTCACAGAGATGTTCGGAGAAGATCACAGCTCAGTATTCTTTACATTCACAGAGATGTTCAGAGAAGATCACAGCTCAGTATTCTTTACATTCACAGAGATGTTCGGAGAAGATCACAGCTCAGTATTCTTTACATTCACAGAGATGTTCAGAGAAGATCACAGCTCAGTATTCTTTACATTCACAGAGATGTTGGAGGAAGATCACAGCTCAGTATTCTTTACATTCACAGAGATGTTGGGAGAAGATCACAGCTCAGTATTCTTTACATTCACAGAGATGTTGGAGGAAGATCACAGCTCAGTATTCTTTACATTCACAGAGATGTTGGGGGAAGATCACAGCTCAGTATTCTTTACATTCACAGAGATGTTGGGGGAAGATCACAGCTCAGTATTCTTTACATTCACAGAGATGTTGGGAGAAGATCACAGCTCAGTATTCTTTACATTCACAGAGATGTTGGGAGAAGATCACAGCTCAGTATTCTTTACATTCACAGAGATGTTGGGGGAAGATCACAGCTCAGTATTCTTTACATTCACCAGAGATGTTGGGGGAAGATCACAGCTCAGTATTCTTTACATTCACAGAGATGTTGGGGGAAGATCACAGCTCAGTATTCTTTACATTCACAGAGATGTTGGGGGAAGATCACAGCTCAGTATTCTTTACATTCACAGAGATATTGGGGGAAGATCACAGCTCAGTATTCTTTACATTCACAGAGATGTTGGGGGAAGATCACAGCTCAGTATTCTTTACATTCACAGAGATATTCAGGGAAGATCACAGCTCAGTATTCTTTACATTCACAGAGATATTCGGGGAAGATCACAGCTCAGTATTCTTTACATTCACAGAGATATTCAGAGAAGATCACAGCTCAGTATTCTTTACATTCACAGAGATATTCAGAGAAGATCACAGCTCAGTATTCTTTACATTCACAGAGATATTCAGGGAAGATCAGAGCTCAGTATTCTTTACATTCACAGAGATATTGGGGAAGATCACAGCTCAGTATTCTTTACATTCACAGAGATATTGGGGGAAGATCACAGCTCAGTATTCTTTACATTCACAGAGATGTTGGGGGAAGATCACAGCTCAGTATTCTTTACATTCACAGAGATGTTGGGGGAAGATCACAGCTCAGTATTCTTTACATTCACAGAGATATTGGGGGAAGATCACAGCTCAGTATTCTTTACATTCACAGAGATGTTGGGGGAAGATCACAGCTCAGTATTCTTTACATTCACAGAGATATTGGGGGAAGATCACAGCTCAGTATTCTTTACATTCACAGAGATGTTGGGAGAAGATCACAGCTCAGTATTCTTTACATTCACAGAGATATTCGGAGAAGATCACAGCTCAGTATTCTTTACATTCACAGAGATGTTGGGGGAAGATCAGAGCCTATCACCGGGTGTCGGCGGTCACTCACTGTCTGGGACCCGGTGATTGGCATGTGCCGTGAGGAATCACAGCACCGGCCGGCCCTTCCTGGAGAAGCGCGATGCTGCACAGCCGGCCCCCAATGTCACTGTTAAAGCCGAGTTCCACTCAAAAGTGCAATCCTGACCCCCTCCTAAGCCACGTGTGGCGTGTCATTTATTGGGGGGGTGGGGGAAGGGCCGCCATGTTGCCGTCTTTCTGGGTCTTCTTAGGTTGGTCCAATGGTTGATGACCCAGCTGTGCTTCTCTTGCAGGTTCTGTGGAGAATGTTTGCAGCCGTGTCTCCAGGTGTCGTCACCTCTCTGCCCGCTCTGTCGCATGCCCTTCGACCCAAAGAAGGTGGACAAAGCTTCCAATGTAGACAAACAACTCTCTTCATATAAAGCTCCCTGCAGAGGATGCAGTAAGAAGGTAGGTCATGTAGTCCGGCTCTGGTAGGTGTACATGTGGAGGACGTCTCTTATTCCACACTCACAGCTCTGCTCTTTGTACAGCTTAAGGTCCGGGTCACACATGTGAATACATGGATACGGATTACACCGCATCCAATTCACAGAACATTTGAAAATATGATCTTTTCAATGTGTCTGGTTCTCATATCCGCACTCCGCATTGCACAAAAAAACCTGTGCGTTTTCTAGGCAGTGCGGTGCGAATTGCAGGCACATAATCTTCAGTATTGGATCTCTCAGACTTTTAATCGAGATCAATTCACTATTTCACTTGTTCATTGAATGGCGCAGCTCCTGCTGGATTTATTATTATTTTGTGTGTATCTCACCTCAGAGTTACTGCTCACTTTATTATTATATTTTGGTTTGTTAGCACGATAAATTTCCCCTTTTTTTATTTATTTATTTTTGTATACATCTTCAATGGGAACGCATCTGATTGGCAGACGTTCCATTGTGACAGGAATTCTCTCCCTGGTCAGCTGATTCGCAGCTACAATGGAGAGGAACCTCTGAATGGATCATTTTTTATCTTCACCGGGAAAGCTGCAGTTCGCACCGGACTAGTGTGAGCCGAGCCTTATAGGGGTTGTAAACCCTCCAGGTTTGTTTTCTATGCATCAAGGTGAAAACCCTTCTGTCACTCAGCAGACCCCCCCCCCCGAGCCCCCCTTTACTTACCTGAGCCCCGTGTTTCCCACGACAGGAACGAGCACACCAGCTCCGGCCGGTGTCTCCTGTCCTGATTGGATAGATTGATAGCAGCACAGCCATTGGCTCCCACTGCTGTCAATCAAATCCAAAGACATGGGGGGCAGGGCCGAGTCCTGCTTTCTGTGTGAATAGACACGGGAGCGCGCCCACACGGGTGTCTATGAAGGAGAGAACTTCTCTGACAGGGCACTGAAGAAGAGGAGGAGCCAGGAGCGCCACTGAGGGACCCCAGAAGAGGAGGATCAGGGGCCACTCTGTGCAAAACCAACTGCACAGAGGAGGGAGGTATTACATGTTTGTTTTTTTTAAACCCTGAACCTTTACAACCCAAATCTTTCTTCTGGTTGTAAATAGCTTGGTCCCCCTCCCCCGGCACACTGAGCATGTATCCCTGGATATGAGGCTCTGGTATTTATCTGTCAGTGAGTAGTCTATGACCTGAGCTTTCTTCCCTGCTGCCCTCAAGCTTCCTAGTGATTGGTGCAAAGCCCAGACTGACAGCACGCCTCTGCCTTCCACCTAGAGCCCTATACAATGGGGTAAACCATTCACCACACAGGAGGAGGAAACAACGGCATCCTTCCCTATGTAGTCCGCGGCCGCCACACCCCGCCACGTTACTTAGGGCAATTCCTGCCGATGTATGTCATTTTATACATAGGAAGTGCCACATTTCTAGTCTTTTTCCCACTACAGAGGAGGGGAGCAGGGATTCTACACAAGGACAATCTGACTTGGCATAGAATACGCCCCTTTTTTAACTAATGACACCAACAAGCTTCTAATTCACTCCCTGATCATCTCTCACCTCGATTACTGCAACTCCCTCCTTATTGGATTACCTTTACATAGACTCCTCCCCCTTCAATCCATAATGAATGCTGCTGGAAGACTCATCCACCTTACCAACCGTTCAGTGTCCTCCACCCCTCTCTACCAATCCCCCCACTGGTCTCCATTCAGTGTCCTCCACCCCTCTCTGCCAATTCACCCACTGGTCTCCATTCAGTGTCCTCCACCCCTCTCTACCAATCCCTCCACTGACCTCCATTCTGTGTCCTCCACTCCTCTCTACCAATCCCTCCACTGATCTCCATTCTGTGTCCTCCACTCCTCTCTACCAATCCCTCCACTGCTCTCCATTCTGTGTCCTCCACTCCTCTCTACCAATCCCTCCACTGGTCTCCATTCAGTGTCCTCCACCCCTCTCTACCAATCCCTCCACTGGCCTCCATTCAGTGTCCTCCACCCCTCTCTACCAATCCCTCCACTGGCCTCCATTCAATGTCCTCCACCCCTCTCTACCAATCCCTCCACTGGTCTCCATTCAGTGTCCTCCACCCCTCTCTACCAATCCCTCCACTGCTCTCCATTCTGTGTCCTCCACCCCTCTCTACCAATCCCTCCACTGGTCTCCATTCAGTGTTCTCCACCCCTCTCTACCAATCCCTCCACTGACCTCCATTCAGTGTCCTCACCCCTCTCTGCCAATCCCTCTACTGGTCTCCATTCAGTGTCCTTCACCCCTCTCCACCAATCCCTCCACTGACCTCCATTCAGTGTCCTCCACCCTTCTCTACCAATCCCTCCACTGGTCTCCATTTAATGTCCTCTGCCCCTCTCTACCAATCCCTCCACTGGTCTCCATTCAGTGTCCTCCACCCCTCTCTGCCAATCCCTCCACTGGTCTCCATTCAGTGTCCTCCACCCCTCTCTGCCAATCCCTCCACTGGTCTCCATTCAGTGTCCTCCACCCCTCTCTACCGATCCCTCCACTGACCTCCATTCAGTGTCCTCCACCCCTCTCTACCAATCCCTCCACTGGTCTCCATTCAGTGTCCTCCACCCCTCTCTACCAATCCCTCCACTGGCCTCCATTCAGTGTCCTCCACCCCTCTCTACCAATCCCTCCACTGGCCTCCATTCAGTGTCCTCCACCCCTCTCTACCAATCCCTCCACTGGCCTCCATTCAGTGTCCTCCACCCCTCTCTACCAATCCCTCCACTGGCCTCCATTCAGTGTCCTCCACCCCTCTCTACCAATCCCTCCACTGGTCTCCATTCAGTGTCCTCCACCCCTCTCTACCAATCCCTCCACTGGCCTCCATTCAGTGTCCTCCACCCCTCTCTACCAATCCTCCACTGGCCTCCATTCAGTGTCCTCCACCCCTCTCTACCAATCCCTCCACTGGCCTCCATTCAGTGTCCTCCACCCCTCTCTACCAATCCCTCCACTGGCCTCCATTCAGTGTCCTCCACCCCTCTCTACCAATCCCTCCACTGGTCTCCATTCAGTGTCCTCCACCCCTCTCTACCAATCCCTCCACTGGCTTCCACTCACCCAACTAATACAATTCAAAGTACTTACAGTAATTTACAAAGCCGTCCATAACTCCACCCCCAGCTACATCACTAACCTAGTCCCAAAATACCAACCAAGCGTCTCTCTTCGGTCCTCCCAAGACCCCCTGCTCTCTAGATCCCTTGTCACCTCCTCCCATGATCACCTCCAGGTTTTCTCCAGAGCTTCTCCCATCCTCTGGAATGCTCTACCTCAATCTGTCCCCTAATCTATCCCTCTTTAGACGATCCCTGAAAACCCTTCTCTTCAAAGAAGCCGATCCTGCTTCTAACTAATACTGTTTTATTTCCTCCATCAGCCCATCCCCCACAGCTATTACCTTGTATCAATTGAACTTCCTCCTAGATTGTAAGCTCTAGTGATCAGGGCCCTCTGATTCCTCTTGTACCAAATTGTGATGTAAGTGTAATGTCTGCCCTCATGTTGTAAAGTGCTGAGTAAACTGCTGGCGCCATATAAATCCTGTATTATATAATAATAATATAATAGGTAAAGGATTAGCGGTATATCTAGGCCTCTGATCATCATCATTTACCCCTAATAGTAACAACTCCGGGATAACCAGAAGGTCTAGCTGGAGATGGAAATGTATAATGTCAATCACCTGACCCCAGAAGTAAATCGTTCATCTTCTTGCACTGTGTATGTGCTGATTGTATGATGTGTTTCCTGCACAGGTAACTCTGGCAAAGATGAGATCCCACATTTCCTCGTGTGCCAAGGTGCAGGAACAGATGGCCAACTGTCCAAAGTTTGTTCCAGTAGTCCCAACGTCTCAGCCCATTCCCAGGTACCGATCCCATCAGACCTCCATTATACAGATCTCTTCTCAGGATTGGATGACAGATTCTCATATATTGAGATGAAATGATAACTTTGTCTGACAATTGGTGGAATGTGTCTAATAACGCCCCCGGGGGGTTCCTGTCCGTTTCCTGTGTGATCCGGAATATGAATGCTGGGAATTCTTTATCTGTGTATTTTCCCTGTCAGAGGTTTACAGACTCCGTCACCTAGAGAGCTGTCATTTCCCACATCTGAACATTGTCTCTTCTGATTGGTCGGAGGCGTGTCCGCCAGGGGATGATTACACCTGGCTAAGCCTTCCCAGCCGCTGGCAGTTTTTTCATGGGAGGGGATTGGTCAGCAAGGTTGGATTTTCCCCACTTATTGCTGGAGGAATAAGCATGAATGATCGAATCTGAAGGCACATTTATTTCTTTTATATTGTGTGATGGCCGTGATCTCCGGTATGTGTGTATTCCTGGGTTCCTCTCACTCCATTGTCTCTGGTTCTCACAGTACAGCCTTCTGTAACCTTTATAACAGAAGATGTTCCCATGTCTTATTCCATCCCATATCCCAGAAATAAGGGGATTATTCATCATTCCAGCACAGTGGGTGGAGCCATGTAAATCATTCCTTTATACCCCATTATCCAACTGCACCTTCAGAACAGGGAGGCGTGGCTTGGAGGGATCAGGGGAGACATGGATCGGGGAGGCATGGATTGGGGAGGTGTGGCTTGGGGGGATCGGGGAGGTGTGGCTTGTGGGTTCAGGGAGGTGTGGCTTGGGGGGATCGGGGAGGCGTGGCTTGTGGGTATCAGGGAGGCGTGGCTTGGATGGAGTAGGGGAAGCATGGCTTGGATGGAGTAGGGGAGGAATGGATTAGGGAGGCGTGGATTGGATGGATTAGGGGAGGCATGGATTGGATTGGATGGGATGGAGTAGGGGAGGCGTGGCTTGGATGAAGTAGGGGAGGCGTGGCATGGCTTGGAGGGAGTAGGGGAGGCGTGGCTTGGAGGGATCAGGGAGGCGTGGCTTGGAGGGATTAGGGGAGGCGTGGATTGGATTGGATGGGATGGAGTAGGGGAGGTGTGGCTTGGATGGAGTAGGGGAGGCGTGGATTGGATGGAGTAGGGGAAGCATGGCTTGGATGGAGTAGGGGAGGAATGGATTAGGGAGGCGTGGCTTGGATGGATTAGGGGAGGCATGGATTGGATTGGATGGGATGGAGTAGGGGAGGTGTGACTTGGATGGAGTAGGGGAGGCGTGGCATGGCTTGGATGGAGTAGGGGAGGCGTGGCTTGGAGGGATCAGGGAGGCGTGGCTTGGAGGGATCAGGGGGAGGAATAGGGATCTATAGGGAGAATGAGACATGTGAATACTTTCTTTTTAAAAGCTTTATTGTGCTTCACACTGATTCAGTTGGAGGTTTGTTGGGAGATTATTATAGTCAGCAAGTTTTTTTTCCCTGAACGTTCCTTTCAATCAAAGAATGAAAATGGCGCATACGATCGTCCCATCATTTGTTTTGTTTCTTTAAATATAATCCAGCATGTTGGATCGGCACTTTTGTATTGCGGCATGAAAATGGCGTGTCACAGCCGGAACACTAATAACGATGATGAAAAAAACGAACGACTAAGAATTTTGGTTGGGTCTTTGGCCTCAGTATGTGTCCTCCTGACACCCTCTGGAAATGTTCCTGGCCGTCCTCCTGACACCCTCTGGAAATGTTCCTGACTGTCCTCCTGACACCCTTTGGAAATGTTCCTGGCCGTCCTCCTGACACCCTTTGGAAATGTTCCTGGCTGTCCTCCTGACACCCTCTGGAAATGTTCCTGGCTGTCCTCCTGACACCCTCTGGAAATGTTCCTGGCCGTCCTCCTGACACCCTCTGGAAATGTTCCTGGCCGTCCTCCTGACACCCTTTGGAAATGTTCCTGGCCGTCCTCCTGACACCCTCTGGAAATGTTCCTGGCTGTCCTCCTGACACCCTCTGGAAATGTTCCTGGCCGTCCTCCTGACACCCTCTGGAAATGTTCCTGGCCGTCCTCCTGACACCCTCTGGAAATGTTCCTGGCTGTCCTCCTGACACCCTCTGGAAATGTTCCTGGCCGTCCTCCTGACACCCTCTGGAAATGTTCCTGGCCGTCCTCCTGACACCCTCTGGAAATGTTCCTGGCTGTCCTCCTGACACCCTCTGGAAATGTTCCTGGCCGTCCTCCTGACACCCCCTGGAAATGTTCCTGGCCGTCCTCCTGACACCCTCTGGAAATGTTCCTGGCCGTCCTCCTGACACCCTCTGGAAATGTTCCTGGCCGTCCTGCTGATTTGGGTCCCCGGAACTTTCTCTTTTCAGTTTAGGGACGATTGGTATCAAAATTCCTGACCGGCAATGTAACATAGCGAGGCAAGCCGATCGGCATGACAGCCAGGAAAGCCGTATTTCTGTGGAGGACTCTGCAGTGGCAGCCATGACATTTCTTTAGGTTTTTATTTAAATTGAAAGTTTAATTTTCCTGACACAACGATCGCCCTTCCAGGTAGATCTCAATCCAATTGTCATGCTTTGTTTTCCTTTACAGATTTCAGTGTTTTTGTAGGACATCATTTCCCTTCCCTTAGAGATGACGATCGTTTCCCTTCCTGTAGAGATAACAAGTTGTCATTTTTTTGTCACAGTAATATTCCGAACCGGTCCACCTTTGTGTGTCCTTACTGTGGGGCCCGGAACCTGGACCAGCAGGAGCTTGTGAAACATTGCATGGAGAACCACCGGAGTGACCCCAACAAAGTGGTATGTCAGATTGCTTTATTATTATTATTATTTTTTTTTAGGTTAACAAACGATTTAACCACTAGGCGTCCGCGCTATAGCCGAAAGACGGCTACAGCGCGGACTCCAATTGCCGGGAGGGCGTCCCTGGACATCCTCCTGTTTACTTCCGCATTGCGTGCTCCCGCGGGCGCGCATCGGGGAAGTTTTGTGCTGGCCGTGTCCCTCGGACACAGCCAGTCACAGATCGCCGTAAACGGCCAATGACAGCGGCCGTTTACAGTGCGATCGCTCTGCCAATGAGAGAGGATCTCATATGTAAACATATGAGATCCTCTCTCATCGCCGGCTCTCCCTCCTCACACAGAGACAGCGTGTGAGGAGGGAGAGCGGAACCGCTGCGGCGGTGAGTAAACAGAAAAAAAAAAAAAAAAAACGAAAAAAAAAAGTGTCAGCACAGTTATCTGCTCCTGCCATCTGCCCCAGCCATCTGCCCCTGCCATCTGCCCCAGCCATCTGCCCCTGCCATCTGCCCCTGCCATCTGCCCCTGCCATCTGCCCCTGCCATCTGCCCCAGCCATCTGCCCCAGCCATCTGCCCCTGCCATCTGCCCCAGCCATCTGCCCCAGCCATCTGCCCCTGCCATCTGCCCCCAGTGCCATCTGTCCCCAGTGCCACGTATAAGTGCCATCTGTCATCAGTGCCACGTATCAGTGCCATCTGTCATCAGTGTCATGAGTGCCACGTATCAGTGCCATCTGTCATCAGTGCCACGTATTAGTGCCATCTGTCATCAGTGCCACGTATTAGTGCCATCTGTCATCAGTGCCACGTATTAGTGCCATCTGTCATCAGTGCCACGTATTAGTGCCATCTTTCATCAGTGCCACGTGTCATCAGTGCCACATATTAGTGCCATCTGTCATCAGTGCCATTTGTCATCATCGCCACGTGTCATCAGTGCCACATATTAGTGCCATCTGTCATCAGTGTCATGTGTCATCAGTGCCACGTATTAGTGCCATCTGTCATCGGTGCCACGTATTAGTGCCATCTGTCATCAGTGCCATGTATTAGTGCCATCTGTCATCGGTGCCACATCAGTGCCACGTATCAGTGCCATTTGTCATCAGTGCCACGTCAGTGTCACATGTCATTTCCTTGTTCTCCAGGGCCTTCAAAAGTGTAATAGGTAGTCAACAAATTCGATGTGTAATTTATGCTCCTAGAACACATGATGGTGCTCCCTGCATGTTGGGCCTCTCTATGTGGGCAGGCTGTGGAAAAGTCCCACGTCCCATGTGGTATCGTAATACTCAGGAGGAGTAGCAGAATGTATTTTGGGGTGTCATTTGTGGTATATACATGCTATGTGATGGAAATAACCTAATACAATGACAATTTTGTGGGGGGGGGGGGGGGGGGGGGATCTTCATTTTGCAAAGAATTTTGGGAAAAAATGACATCAAAAACCTCCCCATGCATCTTACTAAACACCTTGGAATGTCTACTTTCAAAAAAGGGGTCATTTGGGGGGTATTTGTACTTTCCTGACTTGTTCGGGTCGCAAGAAATGAGAGGCCATCAGTACATCAGGTGTGATCAATTTTTTATGATTTGCACCATAACTTGTAGACTCTCTAACTTTCACAGAGACCAAATAATATCCACTAATTTGGGTTATTTTTACCAAAGATATGTAGCAGTATAAATTGTGGCCAAAATTTATGAAGAAAAATTACTAATTTGCAAAATTTTATCACAGAAACAAAGAAAAATGTGTTTTTTTCAAAATTTTCGGTCTTTTTTCATTTATAGCGCAAAAAATAAAAAACCCAGAGGTGATCAAATACCACCAAAATAAAGCTCTATTTGTATGAAAAAAAGGACAAAAAATTCATTTGGGTACAGTATTACATGACTGAGTAATTGTCATTCAAAGTGTGAGAGCGCTGAAAGCTAAAAATTGGTCTGGTCACGAGGGGGGTTTAAGTGCCCAGTTGTCAAGTGGTTAAAGTAGTACAGTGCTGTATTGCAAAAAATGGCCTGGTCATGAAGGGGGGGGGGTAAATCTTCCAGAACTGAAGTGGTTAATTTTAGGGTTGCACCATTACCACTTTAAAACTGAGTACTGATACTTTGTTTAATGTCATGTGACCGGCACTGATAGGCGGCACTGATGAGGACTGTCAGTATTTATTTTTTTTTTCTTCACAGTTTTTCATTTTTTACAATTTATTTATTTTTGGGGGAAAAAAAATGTGTGTGTGTGTGTGTGTGTATGTATGTATGTATGTATGTATATATAATATATATATATATACATACATATATACACACACAAAGAGACTGAGGACACAGATTCCTCAGTCCCTGCAGCAGCCTCAGCTGCACTGAAGATGAATGGACAGGAGACAGAGGCTCCTCCCCATTCATAAACTGAAGCAGAGGAAACAGTTTATGATGCTGAGTTATGAATGAAGAGTCAGTGATACCGACTCCTTCCTCTGCTCTCTATCCTGAAAGGTCTGGGACAGGGGAGGGCGGATGAGCAAAGGGAGGAGCACGAGGAGGAGGACACGGGGGGGGGGGGAACCGGAGGAGCACGAGGAGGAGGACATGGGGGAACCGGAGGAGCACGAGGAGGAGGACATGGGGGAACTGGAGGAGGAGGACACGGGGGAACTGGAGGAGCAAAGGGAGGAGCACGAGGAGGAGGACACGGGGGGGAACTGGAGGAGCAAAGGGAGGAGCACGAGGAGGTGGATACGGGGGGGAACTGGAGGAGCAAAGGGAGGAGCACGAGGAGGAGGACACGGGGGGGAACTGGAGGAGCAAAGGGAGGAGCACGAGGAGGAGGACACGGGGGAACTGAAGGAGCAAAGGGAGGAGCACGAGGAGGGGGACACGGGGGAACTGGAGGAGCAAAGGGAGGAGCACGAGGAGGAGGACATGGGGGAACCGGAGGAGCAAAGGGAGGAGCACGAGGAGGAGGACACGGGGGAACTGGAGGAGCAAAGGGAGGAGCACGAGGAGGAGGACACGGGGGAACTGGAGGAGCAAAGGGAGGAGCACGAGGAGGAGGACATGGGGGAACTGGAGGAGGAGGACACGGGGGGAACTGGAGGAGCAAAGGGAGGAGCACGAGGAGGTGGATACGGGGGAACCGGAGGAGCACGAGGAGGAGGACACGGGGGAACTCAAGGAGCAAAGGGAGGAGCACGAGGAGGTGGATACGGGGGAACTGGAGGAGCAAAGGGAGGAGCACGAGGAGGAGGACATGGGGGAACCAGAGGAGCACGAGGAGGAGGACATGGGGGAACCGGAGGAGCACGAGGAGGAGGACATGGGGGAACTGGAGGAGCAAAGGGAGGAGCACAAGGAGGAGGACATGGGGGAACCGGAGGAGCATGAGGAGGAGGACATGGGGGAACTGGAGGAGCAAAGGGAGGAGCACGAGGAGGAGGACATGGGGGAACCGGAGGAGCATGAGGAGGAGGACATGGGGGAACTGGAGGAGCAAAGGGAGGAGCACGAGGAGGAGGACATGGGGGAACCGGAGGAGCAAAGGGAGGAGCACGAGGAGGAGGACACGGGGGAACTGGAGGAGCAAAGGGAGGAGCACGAGGAGGAGGACACGGGGGAACTGGAGGAGCAAAGGGAGGAGCACGAGGAGGAGGACACGGGGGAACTGGAGGAGCAAAGGGAGGAGCACGAGGAGGAGGACACGGGGGAACCGGAGGAGCAAAGGGAGGAGCACGAGGAGGAGGACACGGGGGAACTGGAGGAGCAAAGGGAGGAGCACGAGGAGGAGGACACGGGGGAAGTGGAGGAGCACGAGGAGGAAGACACTGGGGAACTGGAGGAGCAAAGGGAGGAGGAGGACATGGGGGAACCGGAAGAGCACGAGGAGGAGGACATGGGGGAACCGGAAGAGCACGAGGAGGGGGACATGGGGGAACTGGAGGAGCAAAGGGAGGAGCACGAGGAGGAGGACATGGGGGAACTGGAGGAGCAAAGGGAGGAGCACGAGGAGGTGGATACGGGGGAACTGGAGGAGCAAAGGGAGGAGCACGAGGAGGAGGACATGGGGGAACCAGAGGAGCACGAGGAGGAGGACATGGGGGAACCGGAGGAGCACGAGGAGGAGGACATGGGGGAACTGGAGGAGCAAAGGGAGGAGCACAAGGAGGAGGACATGGGGGAACCGGAGGAGCATGAGGAGGAGGACATGGGGGAACTGGAGGAGCAAAGGGAGGAGCACGAGGAGGAGGACATGGGGGAACCGGAGGAGCATGAGGAGGAGGACATGGGGGAACTGGAGGAGCAAAGGGAGGAGCACGAGGAGGAGGACATGGGGGAACCGGAGGAGCAAAGGGAGGAGCACGAGGAGGAGGACACGGGGGAACTGGAGGAGCAAAGGGAGGAGCACGAGGAGGAGGACACGGGGGAACTGGAGGAGCAAAGGGAGGAGCACGAGGAGGAGGACACGGGGGAACTGGAGGAGCAAAGGGAGGAGCACGAGGAGGAGGACACGGGGGAACCGGAGGAGCAAAGGGAGGAGCACGAGGAGGAGGACACGGGGGAACTGGAGGAGCAAAGGGAGGAGCACGAGGAGGAGGACACGGGGGAAGTGGAGGAGCACGAGGAGGAAGACACTGGGGAACTGGAGGAGCAAAGGGAGGAGGAGGACATGGGGGAACCGGAAGAGCACGAGGAGGAGGACATGGGGGAACCGGAAGAGCACGAGGAGGGGGACATGGGGGAACTGGAGGAGCAAAGGGAGGAGCACGAGGAGGAGGACATGGGGGAACTGGAGGAGCAAAGGGAGGAGCACGAGGAGGAGGACATGGGGGAACCAGAGGAGCACGAGGAGGAGGAGGACATGGGGGAACCGGAGGAGCACGAGGAGGAGGACATGGGGGAACTGGAGGAGCAAAGGGAGGAGCAAAGGGAGGAGCACAAGGAGGAGGACATGGGGGAACCGGAGGAGCATGAGGAGGAGGACATGGGGGAACTGGAGGAGCAAAGGGAGGAGCACGAGGAGGAGGACATGGGGGAACTGGAGGAGCAAAGGGAGGAGCACGAGGAGGAGGACATGGGGGAACTGGAGGAGCAAAGGGAGGAGCACGAGGAGGAGAACATAGGGGAACCGGAGGAGCACGAGGAGGAGGTCATGGGGGAGGAGCACACGGAGAACACAGAGGAGGACAAGGAGGGGGAGCGGAGGAGGATGCCGGGGACAGTCGGGGGGGACGATCGGTGGGGGGAGTTACAATCACCAATCTCCCTGTGTGGCTTGCAACTGGGAACTGGAGGAGCAAAGGGAGGAGCACGAGGAGGAGGACACGGGGGAACTGGAGGAGCAAAGGGAGGAGCACGAGGAGGAGGACACGGGGGAACTGGAGGAGCAAAGGGAGGAGCACGAGGAGGAGGACATGGGGGAACCGGAGGAGCAAAGGGAGGAGCACGAGGAGGAGGACACGGGGGAACTGGAGGAGCAAAGGGAGGAGCACGAGGAGGAGGACACGGGGGAACTGGAGGAGCAAAGGGAGGAGCACGAGGAGGAGGACATGGGGGAACCGGAGGAGCAAAGGGAGGAGCACGAGGAGGAGGACACGGGGGAACTGGAGGAGCAAAGGGAGGAGCACGAGGAGGAGGACACGGGGGAACCGGAGGAGCAAAGGGAGGAGCACGAGGAGGAGGACACGGGGGAACTGGAGGAGCAAAGGGAGGAGCACGAGGAGGAGGACATGGGGAAACTGGAGGAGCAAAGGGAGGAGCACGAGGAGGAGGACACGGGGGAACCGGAGGAGCAAAGGGAGGAGCACGAGGAGGAGGACACGGGGGAACTGGAGGAGCAAAGGGAGGAGCACGAGGAGGAGGACACGGGGGAACCGGAGGAGCAAAGGGAGGAGCACGAGGAGGAGGACACGGGGGAACTGTAGGAGCAAAGGGAGGAGGAGGACATGGGGGAACCGGAAGAGCACGAGGAGGAGGACATGGGGGAACCAGAGGAGCACGAGGAGGAGGACATGGGGGAACCGGAGGAGCACGAGGAGGAGGACATGGGGGAACTGGAGGAGCAAAGGGAGGAGCACGAGGAGGAGGACACGGGGGAACTGGAGGAGCAAAGGGAGGAGGAGGACATGGGGGAACCGGAAGAGCACGAGGAGGAGGACATGGGGGAACCGGAAGAGCACGAGGAGGGGGACATGGGGGAACTGGAGGAGCAAAGGGAGGAGCACGAGGAGGAGGACATGGGGGAACTGGAGGAGCAAAGGGAGGAGCACGAGGAGGAGGACATGGGGGAACCAGAGGAGCACGAGGAGGAGGACATGGGGGAACCGGAGGAGCACGAGGAGGAGGACATGGGGGAACTGGAGGAGCAAAGGGAGGAGCACGAGGAGGAGGACATGGGGGAACCAGAGGAGCACAAGGAGGAGGACATGGGGGAACCGGAGGAGCATGAGGAGGAGGACATGGGGGAACTGGAGGAGCAAAGGGAGGAGCACGAGGAGGAGGACACGGGGGAACTGGAGGAGCAAAGGGAGGAGCACGAGGAGGAGGACATGGGGGAACTGGAGGAGCAAAGGGAGGAGCACGAGGAGGAGGACATGGGGGAACCGGAGGAGCAAAGGGAGGAGCACGAGGAGGAGGACACGGGGGAACTGGAGGAGCAAAGGGAGGAGCACGAGGAGGAGGACACGGGGGAACTGGAGGAGCAAAGGGAGGAGCACGAGGAGGAGGACATGGGGGAACCGGAGGAGCAAAGGGAGGAGGACACGGGGGAACTGGAGGAGCAAAGGGAGGAGCACGAGGAGGAGGACACGGGGGAACTGGAGGAGCAAAGGGAGGAGCACGAGGAGGAGGACATGGGGGAACCGGAGGAGCAAAGGGAGGAGCACGAGGAGGAGGACATGGGGGAACCGGAGGAGCAAAGGGAGGAGCACGAGGAGGAGGACACGGGGAAACTGGAGGAGCAAAGGGAGGAGCACGAGGAGGAGGACACGGGGGAACCGGAGGAGCAAAGGGAGGAGCACGAGGAGGAGGACACGGGGGAACTGGAGGAGCAAAGGGAGGAGCACGAGGAGGAGGACACGGGGGAACTGGAGGAGCAAAGGGAGGAGCACGAGGAGGAGGACATGGGGGAACCGGAGGAGCAAAGGGAGGAGCACGAGGAGGAGGACACGGGGGAACTGGAGGAGCAAAGGGAGGAGCACGAGGAGGAGGACACGGGGGAACTGGAGGAGCAAAGGGAGGAGCACGAGGAGGAGGACATGGGGGAACCGGAGGAGCAAAGGGAGGAGCACGAGGAGGAGGACACGGGGGAACTGGAGGAGCAAAGGGAGGAGCACGAGGAGGAGGACACGGGGGAACCGGAGGAGCAAAGGGAGGAGCACGAGGAGGAGGACACGGGGGAACTGGAGGAGCAAAGGGAGGAGCACGAGGAGGAGGACATGGGGAAACTGGAGGAGCAAAGGGAGGAGCACGAGGAGGAGGACACGGGGGAACCGGAGGAGCAAAGGGAGGAGCACGAGGAGGAGGACACGGGGGAACTGGAGGAGCAAAGGGAGGAGCACGAGGAGGAGGACACGGGGGAACCGGAGGAGCAAAGGGAGGAGCACGAGGAGGAGGACACGGGGGAACTGTAGGAGCAAAGGGAGGAGGAGGACATGGGGGAACCGGAAGAGCACGAGGAGGAGGACATGGGGGAACCAGAGGAGCACGAGGAGGAGGACATGGGGGAACCGGAGGAGCACGAGGAGGAGGACATGGGGGAACTGGAGGAGCAAAGGGAGGAGCACGAGGAGGAGGACACGGGGGAACTGGAGGAGCAAAGGGAGGAGGAGGACATGGGGGAACCGGAAGAGCACGAGGAGGAGGACATGGGGGAACCGGAAGAGCACGAGGAGGGGGACATGGGGGAACTGGAGGAGCAAAGGGAGGAGCACGAGGAGGAGGACATGGGGGAACTGGAGGAGCAAAGGGAGGAGCACGAGGAGGAGGACATGGGGGAACCAGAGGAGCACGAGGAGGAGGACATGGGGGAACCGGAGGAGCACGAGGAGGAGGACATGGGGGAACTGGAGGAGCAAAGGGAGGAGCACGAGGAGGAGGACATGGGGGAACCAGAGGAGCACAAGGAGGAGGACATGGGGGAACCGGAGGAGCATGAGGAGGAGGACATGGGGGAACTGGAGGAGCAAAGGGAGGAGCACGAGGAGGAGGACACGGGGGAACTGGAGGAGCAAAGGGAGGAGCACGAGGAGGAGGACATGGGGGAACTGGAGGAGCAAAGGGAGGAGCACGAGGAGGAGGACATGGGGGAACCGGAGGAGCAAAGGGAGGAGCACGAGGAGGAGGACACGGGGGAACTGGAGGAGCAAAGGGAGGAGCACGAGGAGGAGGACACGGGGGAACTGGAGGAGCAAAGGGAGGAGCACGAGGAGGAGGACATGGGGGAACCGGAGGAGCAAAGGGAGGAGGACACGGGGGAACTGGAGGAGCAAAGGGAGGAGCACGAGGAGGAGGACACGGGGGAACTGGAGGAGCAAAGGGAGGAGCACGAGGAGGAGGACATGGGGGAACCGGAGGAGCAAAGGGAGGAGCACGAGGAGGAGGACATGGGGGAACCGGAGGAGCAAAGGGAGGAGCACGAGGAGGAGGACACGGGGAAACTGGAGGAGCAAAGGGAGGAGCACGAGGAGGAGGACACGGGGGAACCGGAGGAGCAAAGGGAGGAGCACGAGGAGGAGGACACGGGGGAACTGGAGGAGCAAAGGGAGGAGCACGAGGAGGAGGACACGGGGGAACTGGAGGAGCAAAGGGAGGAGCACGAGGAGGAGGACATGGGGGAACCGGAGGAGCAAAGGGAGGAGCACGAGGAGGAGGACATGGGGAAACTGGAGGAGCAAAGGGAGGAGCACGAGGAGGAGGACACGGGGGAACCGGAGGAGCAAAGGGAGGAGCACGAGGAGGAGGACACGGGGGAACCGGAGGAGCAAAGGGAGGAGCACGAGGAGGAGGACACGGAACTGGAGGAGCAAAGGGAGGAGGAGGACATGGGGGAACCGGAAGAGCACGAGGAGGAGGACATGGGGGAACCGGAAGAGCACGAGGAGGGGGACATGGGGGAACTGGAGGAGCAAAGGGAGGAGCACGAGGAGGAGGACATGGGGGAACTGGAGGAGCAAAGGGAGGAGCACGAGGAGGAGGACATGGGGGAACCAGAGGAGCACGAGGAGGAGGACATGGGGGAACCGGAGGAGCACGAGGAGGAGGACATGGGGGAACTGGAGGAGCAAAGGGAGGAGCACAAGGAGGAGGACATGGGGGAACCGGAGGAGCATGAGGAGGAGGACATGGGGGAACTGGAGGAGCAAAGGGAGGAGCACGAGGAGGAGGACACGGGGGAACTGGAGGAGCAAAGGGAGGAGCACGAGGAGGAGGACATGGGGGAACTGGAGGAGCAAAGGGAGGAGCACGAGGAGGAGGACATGGGGGAACCGGAGGAGCAAAGGGAGGAGCACGAGGAGGAGGACACGGGGGAACTGGAGGAGCAAAGGGAGGAGCACGAGGAGGAGGACACGGGGGAACTGGAGGAGCAAAGGGAGGAGCACGAGGAGGAGGACATGGGGGAACCGGAGGAGCAAAGGGAGGAGCACGAGGAGGAGGACACGGGGGAACTGGAGGAGCAAAGGGAGGAGCACGAGGAGGAGGACACGGGGGAACTGGAGGAGCAAAGGGAGGAGCACGAGGAGGAGGACATGGGGGAACCGGAGGAGCAAAGGGAGGAGCACGAGGAGGAGGACACGGGGAAACTGGAGGAGCAAAGGGAGGAGCACGAGGAGGAGGACACGGGGGAACCGGAGGAGCAAAGGGAGGAGCACGAGGAGGAGGACACGGGGGAACTGGAGGAGCAAAGGGAGGAGCACGAGGAGGAGGACACGGGGGAACTGGAGGAGCAAAGGGAGGAGCACGAGGAGGAGGACATGGGGAAACTGGAGGAGCAAAGGGAGGAGCACGAGGAGGAGGACACGGGGGAACCGGAGGAGCAAAGGGAGGAGCACGAGGAGGAGGACACGGGGGAACCGGAGGAGCAAAGGGAGGAGCACGAGGAGGAGGACACGGGGGAACTGGAGGAGCAAAGGGAGGAGCACGAGGAGGAGGACACGGGGGAACCGGAGGAGCAAAGGGAGGAGCACGAGGAGGAGGACACGGGGGAACTGGAGGAGCAAAGGGAGGAGCACGAGGAGGAGGACACGGGGGAACTGGAGGAGCAAAGGGAGGAGCACGAGGAGGAGGACATGGGGGAACCGGAGGAGCAAAGGGAGGAGCACGAGGAGGAGGACACGGGGAAACTGGAGGAGCAAAGGGAGGAGCACGAGGAGGAGGACACGG
This sequence comes from Lithobates septentrionalis, assembly GCA_037952835.1. Lineage (NCBI taxonomy): Eukaryota > Metazoa > Chordata > Amphibia > Anura > Ranidae > Lithobates > Lithobates septentrionalis. Next base: position 50,985 of record JBBDGP010005348.1, read on the forward strand.
GGGAACCGGAGGAGCAAAGGGAGGAGCACGAGGAGGAGGACACGGGGGAACTGGAGGAGCAAAGGGAGGAGCACGAGGAGGAGGACACGGGGGAACTGGAGGAGCAAAGGGAGGAGCACGAGGAGGAGGACATGGGGAAACTGGAGGAGCAAAGGGAGGAGCACGAGGAGGAGGACACGGGGGAACCGGAGGAGCAAAGGGAGGAGCACGAGGAGGAGGACACGGGGGAACTGGAGGAGCAAAGGGAGGAGCACGAGGAGGAGGACACGGGGGAACCGGAGGAGCAAAGGGAGGAGCACGAGGAGGAGGACACGGGGGAACTGGAGGAGCAAAGGGAGGAGGAGGACATGGGGGAACCGGAAGAGCACGAGGAGGAGGACATGGGGGAACCGGAGGAGCATGAGGAGGAGGACATGGGGGAACTGGAGGAGCAAAGGGAGGAGCACGAGGAGGAGGACACGGGGGAACTGGAGGAGCAAAGGGAGGAGCACGAGGAGGAGGACATGGGGGAACCGGAGGAGCAAAGGGAGGAGCACGAGGAGGAGGACACGGGGGAACTGGAGGAGCAAAGGGAGGAGCACGAGGAGGAGGACACGGGGGAACTGGAGGAGCAAAGGGAGGAGCACGAGGAGGAGGACATGGGGGAACCGGAGGAGCAAAGGGAGGAGCACGAGGAGGAGGACACGGGGGAACTGGAGGAGCAAAGGGAGGAGCACGAGGAGGAGGACACGGGGGAACTGGAGGAGCAAAGGGAGGAGCACGAGGAGGAGGACATGGGGGAACCGGAGGAGCAAAGGGAGGAGCACGAGGAGGAGGACACGGGGGAACTGGAGGAGCAAAGGGAGGAGCACGAGGAGGAGGACACGGGGGAACCGGAGGAGCAAAGGGAGGAGCACGAGGAGGAGGACACGGGGGAACTGGAGGAGCAAAGGGAGGAGCACGAGGAGGAGGACATGGGGAAACTGGAGGAGCAAAGGGAGGAGCACGAGGAGGAGGACACGGGGGAACCGGAGGAGCAAAGGGAGGAGCACGAGGAGGAGGACACGGGGGAACTGGAGGAGCAAAGGGAGGAGCACGAGGAGGAGGACACGGGGGAACCGGAGGAGCAAAGGGAGGAGCACGAGGAGGAGGACACGGGGGAACTGGAGGAGCACGAGGAGGAGGACATGGGGGAACCGGAGGAGCAAAGGGAGGAGCACGAGGAGGAGGACATGGGGAACCAGAGGAGCACGAGGAGGAGGACATGGGGGAACCGGAGGAGCACGAGGAGGAGGACATGGGGGAACTGGAGGAGCAAAGGGAGGAGCACGAGGAGGAGGACACGGGGGAACTGGAGGAGCAAAGGGAGGAGGAGGACATGGGGGAACCGGAAGAGCACGAGGAGGAGGACATGGGGGAACCGGAAGAGCACGAGGAGGGGGACATGGGGGAACTGGAGGAGCAAAGGGAGGAGCACGAGGAGGAGGACATGGGGGAACTGGAGGAGCAAAGGGAGGAGCACGAGGAGGAGGACATGGGGGAACCAGAGGAGCACGAGGAGGAGGACATGGGGGAACCGGAGGAGCACGAGGAGGAGGACATGGGGGAACTGGAGGAGCAAAGGGAGGAGCACGAGGAGGAGGACATGGGGGAACCAGAGGAGCACAAGGAGGAGGACATGGGGGAACCGGAGGAGCATGAGGAGGAGGACATGGGGGAACTGGAGGAGCAAAGGGAGGAGCACGAGGAGGAGGACACGGGGGAACTGGAGGAGCAAAGGGAGGAGCACGAGGAGGAGGACATGGGGGAACTGGAGGAGCAAAGGGAGGAGCACGAGGAGGAGGACATGGGGGAACCGGAGGAGCAAAGGGAGGAGCACGAGGAGGAGGACACGGGGGAACTGGAGGAGCAAAGGGAGGAGCACGAGGAGGAGGACACGGGGGAACTGGAGGAGCAAAGGGAGGAGCACGAGGAGGAGGACATGGGGGAACCGGAGGAGCAAAGGGAGGAGGACACGGGGGAACTGGAGGAGCAAAGGGAGGAGCACGAGGAGGAGGACACGGGGGAACTGGAGGAGCAAAGGGAGGAGCACGAGGAGGAGGACATGGGGGAACCGGAGGAGCAAAGGGAGGAGCACGAGGAGGAGGACATGGGGGAACCGGAGGAGCAAAGGGAGGAGCACGAGGAGGAGGACACGGGGAAACTGGAGGAGCAAAGGGAGGAGCACGAGGAGGAGGACACGGGGGAACCGGAGGAGCAAAGGGAGGAGCACGAGGAGGAGGACACGGGGGAACTGGAGGAGCAAAGGGAGGAGCACGAGGAGGAGGACACGGGGGAACTGGAGGAGCAAAGGGAGGAGCACGAGGAGGAGGACATGGGGGAACCGGAGGAGCAAAGGGAGGAGCACGAGGAGGAGGACATGGGGAAACTGGAGGAGCAAAGGGAGGAGCACGAGGAGGAGGACACGGGGGAACCGGAGGAGCAAAGGGAGGAGCACGAGGAGGAGGACACGGGGGAACCGGAGGAGCAAAGGGAGGAGCACGAGGAGGAGGACACGGGGGAACTGGAGGAGCAAAGGGAGGAGGAGGACATGGGGGAACCGGAAGAGCACGAGGAGGAGGACATGGGGGAACCGGAAGAGCACGAGGAGGGGGACATGGGGGAACTGGAGGAGCAAAGGGAGGAGCACGAGGAGGAGGACATGGGGGAACTGGAGGAGCAAAGGGAGGAGCACGAGGAGGAGGACATGGGGGAACCAGAGGAGCACGAGGAGGAGGACATGGGGGAACCGGAGGAGCACGAGGAGGAGGACATGGGGGAACTGGAGGAGCAAAGGGAGGAGCACAAGGAGGAGGACATGGGGGAACCGGAGGAGCATGAGGAGGAGGACATGGGGGAACTGGAGGAGCAAAGGGAGGAGCACGAGGAGGAGGACACGGGGGAACTGGAGGAGCAAAGGGAGGAGCACGAGGAGGAGGACATGGGGGAACTGGAGGAGCAAAGGGAGGAGCACGAGGAGGAGGACATGGGGGAACCGGAGGAGCAAAGGGAGGAGCACGAGGAGGAGGACACGGGGGAACTGGAGGAGCAAAGGGAGGAGCACGAGGAAGAGGACACGGGGGAACTGGAGGAGCAAAGGGAGGAGCACGAGGAGGAGGACATGGGGGAACCGGAGGAGCAAAGGGAGGAGCACGAGGAGGAGGACACGGGGGAACTGGAGGAGCAAAGGGAGGAGCACGAGGAGGAGGACACGGGGGAACTGGAGGAGCAAAGGGAGGAGCACGAGGAGGAGGACATGGGGGAACCGGAGGAGCAAAGGGAGGAGCACGAGGAGGAGGACACGGGGAAACTGGAGGAGCAAAGGGAGGAGCACGAGGAGGAGGACACGGGGGAACCGGAGGAGCAAAGGGAGGAGCACGAGGAGGAGGACACGGGGGAACTGGAGGAGCAAAGGGAGGAGCACGAGGAGGAGGACACGGGGGAACTGGAGGAGCAAAGGGAGGAGCACGAGGAGGAGGACATGGGGAAACTGGAGGAGCAAAGGGAGGAGCACGAGGAGGAGGACACGGGGGAACCGGAGGAGCAAAGGGAGGAGCACGAGGAGGAGGACACGGGGGAACTGGAGGAGCAAAGGGAGGAGCACGAGGAGGAGGACACGGGGGAACTGGAGGAGCAAAGGGAGGAGCACGAGGAGGAGGACATGGGGGAACCGGAGGAGCAAAGGGAGGAGCACGAGGAGGAGGACACGGGGAAACTGGAGGAGCAAAGGGAGGAGCACGAGGAGGAGGACACGGGGGAACCGGAGGAGCAAAGGGAGGAGCACGAGGAGGAGGACACGGGGGAACTGGAGGAGCAAAGGGAGGAGCACGAGGAGGAGGACACGGGGGAACTGGAGGAGCAAAGGGAGGAGCACGAGGAGGAGGACACGGGGGAACTGGAGGAGCAAAGGGAGGAGCACGAGGAGGAGGACACGGGGGAACCGGAGGAGCAAAGGGAGGAGCACGAGGAGGAGGACACGGGGGAACTGGAGGAGCAAAGGGAGGAGCACGAGGAGGAGGACACGGGGGAACCGGAGGAGCAAAGGGAGGAGCACGAGGAGGAGGACACGGGGGAACTGGAGGAGCAAAGGGAGGAGGAGGACATGGGGGAACCGGAAGAGCACGAGGAGGAGGACATGGGGGAACCGGAGGAGCATGAGGAGGAGGACATGGGGGAACTGGAGGAGCAAAGGGAGGAGCACGAGGAGGAGGACATGGGGGAACCGGAGGAGCAAAGGGAGGAGCACGAGGAGGAGGACACGGGGAAACTGGAGGAGCAAAGGGAGGAGCACGAGGAGGAGGACACGGGGGAACTGGAGGAGCAAAGGGAGGAGCACGAGGAGGAGGACATGGGGGAACTGGAGGAGCAAAGGGAGGAGCACGAGGAGGAGGACACGGGGGAACTGGAGGAGCAAAGGGAGGAGCACGAGGAGGAGGACATGGGGGAACCGGAGGAGCAAAGGGAGGAGCACGAGGAGGAGGACACGGGGGAACCGGAGGAGCAAAGGGAGGAGCACGAGGAGGAGGACACGGGGGAACTGGAGGAGCAAAGGGAGGAGCACGAGGAGGAGGACACGGGGGGAACTGGAGGAGCAAAGGGAGGAGCACGAGGAGGAGGACATGGGGGAACCGGAGGAGCAAAGGGAGGAGCACGAGGAGGAGGACACGGGGAAACTGGAGGAGCAAAGGGAGGAGCACGAGGAGGACGACACGGGGGAACTGGAGGAGCACGAGGAGGAGGACACTGGGGAACTGGAGGAGCAAAGGGAGGAGGAGGACATGGGGGAACCGGAAGAGCACGAGGAGGAGGACATGGGGGAACCGGAAGAGCACGAGGAGGGGGACATGGGGGAACTGGAGGAGCAAAGGGAGGAGCACGAGGAGGAGGACATGGGGGAACTGGAGGAGCAAAGGGAGGAGCACGAGGAGGAGAACATAGGGGAACCGGAGGAGCATGAGGAGGAGGTCATGGGGGAGGAGCACACGGAGAACACAGAGGAGGACAAGGAGGGGGAGCGGAGGAGGATGCCGGGGACAGTCGGGGGGGACGATCGGTGGGGGGAGTTACAATCACCAATCTCCCTGTGTGGCTTGCAACTGGGAACTGGAGGAGCAAAGGGAGGAGCACGAGGAGGAGGACATGGGGGAACCGGAGGAGCAAAGGGAGGAGCACGAGGAGGAGGACACGGGGAACTGGAGGAGCAAAGGGAGGAGCACGAGGAGGAGGACATGGGGGAACCGGAGGAGCAAAGGAGGAGCACGAGGAGGAGGACACGGGGGAACTGGAGGAGCAAAGGGAGGAGCACGAGGAGGAGGACACGGGGGAACTGGAGGAGCAAAGGGAGGAGCACGAGGAGGAGGACATGGGGGAACCGGAGGAGCAAAGGGAGGAGCACGAGGAGGAGGACACGGGGGAACTGGAGGAGCAAAGGGAGGAGCACGAGGAGGAGGACACGGGGAACTGGAGGAGCAAAGGGAGGAGCACGAGGAGGAGGACATGGGGAACCGGAGGAGCAAAGGGAGGAGCACGAGGAGGAGGACACGGGGAAACTGGAGGAGCAAAGGGAGGAGCACGAGGAGGAGGACACGGGGGAACCGGAGGAGCAAAGGGAGGAGCACGAGGAGGAGGACACGGGGGAACTGGAGGAGCAAAGGGAGGAGCACGAGGAGGAGGACACGGGGGAACTGGAGGAGCAAAGGGAGGAGCACGAGGAGGAGGACATGGGGAAACTGGAGGAGCAAAGGGAGGAGCACGAGGAGGAGGACACGGGGGAACCGGAGGAGCAAAGGGAGGAGCACGAGGAGGAGGACACGGGGGAACTGGAGGAGCAAAGGGAGGAGCACGAGGAGGAGGACACGGGGGAACTGGAGGAGCAAAGGGAGGAGCACGAGGAGGAGGACACGGGGGAACCGGAGGAGCAAAGGGAGGAGCACGAGGAGGAGGACACGGGGAACTGGAGGAGCAAAGGGAGGAGGAGGACATGGGGGAACCGGAAGAGCACGAGGAGGAGGACATGGGGGAACCGGAAGAGCACGAGGAGGGGGACATGGGGGAACTGGAGGAGCAAAGGGAGGAGCACGAGGAGGAGGACATGGGGGAACTGGAGGAGCAAAGGGAGGAGCACGAGGAGGAGGACATGGGGGAACCAGAGGAGCACGAGGAGGAGGACATGGGGGAACCGGAGGAGCACGAGGAGGAGGACATGGGGGAACTGGAGGAGGAAAGGGAGGAGCACAAGGAGGAGGACATGGGGGAACCGGAGGAGCATGAGGAGGAGGACATGGGGGAACTGGAGGAGCAAAGGGAGGAGCACGAGGAGGAGGACATGGGGGAACTGGAGGAGCAAAGGGAGGAGCACGAGGAGGAGAACATAGGGGAACCAGAGGAGCACGAGGAGGAGGTCATGGGGGAGGAGCACACGGAGAACACAGAGGAGGACAAGGAGGGGAGCGAAGGAGGATGCCGGGGACAGTCGGGGGGACGATCGGTGGGGGGAGTTACAATCACCAATCTCCCTGTGTGGCTTGCAACTGGGAACTGGAGGAGCAAAGGGAGGAGCACGAGGAGGAGGACATGGGGGAACTGGAGGAGCAAAGGGAGGAGCACGAGGAGGAGGACACGGGGGAACTGGAGGAGCAAAGGGAGGAGCACGAGGAGGAGGACATGGGGGAACCGGAGGAGCAAAGGGAGGAGCACGAGGAGGAGGACACGGGGGAACCGGAGGAGCAAAGGGAGGAGCACGAGGAGGAGGACACGGGGGAACTGGAGGAGCAAAGGGAGGAGCACGAGGAGGAGGACACGGGGGGAACTGGAGGAGCAAAGGGAGGAGCACGAGGAGGAGGACATGGGGGAACCGGAGGAGCAAAGGGAGGAGCACGAGGAGGAGGACACGGGGAAACTGGAGGAGCAAAGGGAGGAGCACGAGGAGGACGACACGGTGGAACTGGAGGAGCACGAGGAGGAGGACACTGGGGAACTGGAGGAGCAAAGGGAGGAGGAGGACATGGGGGAACCGGAAGAGCACGAGGAGGAGGACATGGGGGAACCGGAAGAGCACGAGGAGGGGGACATGGGGGAACTGGAGGAGCAAAGGGAGGAGCACGAGGAGGAGGACATGGGGGAACTGGAGGAGCAAAGGGAGGAGCACGAGGAGGAGAACATAGGGGAACCGGAGGAGCATGAGGAGGAGGACATGGGGGAACCGGAAGAGCACGAGGAGGGGGTCATGGGGGAGGAGCACACGGAGAACACAGAGGAGGACAAGGAGGGGGAGCGAAGGAGGATGCCGGGGACAGTCGGGGGGGGAGTTACAATCACCAATCTCCCTGTGTGGCTTGCAATAAAGCATCTGAAAACCACGGAGGGGGGATGGGTGGGTGGGGGTGGGGTTTGGAGAGGAGGAGAAGATGCCACACAGGGAGATTGGTGATTGTAACTCCCCGATCGATGCATCGATCGTCCCGACTGTCCAGGTATTGAATCAAACATTTTCGTGTCGGTACAAGCCGGGTTCATGTTGTTGTTTTACATGTCGGCCATTTTGGGTCCCCTCAGAAGCCTGGCTAATAAATTCCTAGTTAGCAGCTCCCGGCGTCCAATCATATTTCTAGAATGTGGAAACCATTGGCTGTCAGTTGTGAAGTGCTCGGTGGGAGCAGCCAATGGTTTTCAAGTCCTGGCAATAAGTCAGGACATGGGGGATGTGAACTAGGAGTTTCTTATCCAGGCTTCTGAGGGGACCCAAACATTCTCCTGAGCTCTCAGTGGTTAATCCATCGCTACAAAATCCCTTCTTATCACCAATGGTCTTGCTGCCCTCTCAGGACAATGTCCATCCTCAGACTCAAAAACAACAAAAAACAAAAAGGGGACGTAGAGCATCACCTCAATAAAATGTATTCCAAGCTAAAAACGGCAATAAATCCTCCCAACATGAGTGAAGTAAACGCACGTCATAGCGAGTGACCTCAACTGAAGGTCCAATCAAGTCCATCGGTACTACCAGACCAGGAGGCGTCCAAAAATGGCTGCCGCGTTTCGAGGGCGAACCCTCTTCCTCAGAACCAGGATAGTGAATGACCCCTGACCTATTCCTATATATATAATATACACAACCAGCTGCAATGTCACCCCCCCCCCCCCCCCACAGCTATTGGGAGGAGGAGGCTACATTATACTTGTACAATAAATGCAGGTGGTTTGCACAGAAAATACTTGGAAAGTGGCAAATCATAATTGGATAGACAATCTCATCCAAATCCATAATTATGATAAAAAAAGATGTATACATATACAGTATCTGACAAAATTAAGTACACCCCTCAGTGACATTTGTGTAAATCTTTTCTTCTCTCTTTTCATGTGACAACACTGAAGAAATGACACTTGTCTACAATGTAAAGTAGTGAGTGTACAGCTTGTATAACAGTGTAAATTTGCTGTCCCCTCAAAATAACTCAACACACAGCCATTAATGTCTAAACCGCTGGCAACAAAAGTCAGTACACCCCTAAGTGAAAATCTCCAAATTGGGCCCAATTAGCCATTTTCCCTCCCCGGTGTCATGTGACTCGTTAGTGTTACAAGGTTTCAGGTGTGAATGGGGAGCAGGTGTGTTAAATTTGGTGTTATCGCTCTCACTCTCTCATACTGGTCACTGGAAGTACAACATGGCACCTCATGGCAAAGAACTCTCTGAGGATCTGAAATAAAGAATTGTTGCTCTACATAAAGATGGCCTAGGCTATAAGAAGATTGCCAAGACTCTGAAACTGAGCTGCAGCACGGTGGCCAAGACCATCCAGCGGTATAACAGGACAGGTTCCACTCAGAACAGGCCTCGTCATGGTCCACCAAAGAAGTTGAGGTCACGTGCTCAGCGTCATATCCAGAGGTTGTCTTTGGGAAATAGACGTATGAGTGCTGCCAGCATTGCTGCAGAGGTTGTAGGGGTGGGGGGTCAGCCTGTCAGTGCTCAGACCATACGCCGCACACTGCATCAAATTGGTCTGCATGGATGTCATCCCAGAAGGAAGCCTCTTCTAAAGATGATGTACAAGAAAGTCCGCAAACAGTTTGCTGAAGACAAGCAGACTAAGGAGATGGATTACTGGAACCATGTCCTGTGGTCTGATGAGACCAAGATAAACGTATTTGGTTCAGATGGTGAGAAGCGTGTGTGGGGGCAACCAGGTGAGGAGGACAAAGACAAGTGTGTCTTGTCTACAGTCAGGCATGGTGGTGGGAGTGTCATGGTCTGGGGGTACATGAGTGCTGCCGGCACTGGGGGGGCTACAGATCATTGAGGGGACCATGAATGCCAACATGTACTGTGACATACTGAAGCAGAGCATGATCCCCTCCCTTCAGAGACTGGGCCGCAGGGCAGTATTCCACCATGATAACCACCCCAAACACACCTCCAACACCACCACTGCCTTGCTAAAGAAGCTGAGGGTAAAGGTGATGGACTGGCCAAGCATGTCTCCAGACCTAAACCCTATTGATCATCTGTGGGACATCCTCAAACGGAAGGTGGAGGAGCGCAAGGTCTCTAACATCCACCAGCTCTGTGATGTCATCATGGGGGAGGGGAAGAGGACTCCAGTGACAACCTGTGAAGCTCTGGTGACCTCCATGCACAAGAGGGTTAAGGCAGTGCTGGAAAATAATGGAGGCCACACAAAATATTGACACTTTGGGCCCAATTTTCACTTAGGGGTGTACTGACTTTTGTTGCCAGCGGTTTAGACATTAATGGCTGTGTGTTGAGTTATTTTGAGGGGACAGCAAATTTACACTGTTATACAAGCTGTACACTCACTACTTTACATTGTAGACAAGTGTCATTTCTTCAGTGTTGTCACATGAAAAGATAGAAGAAAAGATTTACACAAATGTCACTGAGGGGTGTACTTACTTTTGTCAGATACTGTATGTACATGGGATTTTTTATTTTTAATAAATTTGCAAAGATTTCATACAAACTTCTCTCACTTTGTCATTATGGGGGATGGTTTGTAGAATTTTGAGGAAAATAATGAATTGAATCCATTTTGGAAAAAGGCTGTAACATAACAAAATGTGGAAAAAGTGAAGCGTTGTGAATACTTTCCAGATGCTCTGTATATACAGGAGGCTACAATGACACTTGTCAGCAATGTACTGTTGCTTGGTGGGCTGTGGACCGGTGACTGCTTTGTATCTACAATCCCTGAAGCTCCTCACACTCCATGTTCACTTCCAGGTGTGCCCCATCTGTTCAGCCATGCCGTGGGGGGACCCCAGCTATAAGAGCGCCAATTTCCTTCAGCATCTTCTCCACCGGCATAAATTCTCCTATGACACATTTGTGGTACGTAACGCTTTACACTTCTTTTTTGGGCTTTTTAATGCTACATCATGTGACAGGATATACAGGTCCTTGATAAAGTATTCATACCCCTTGAAATTTCCCACATTTTGTTACAACTGAAAAACGTAAATGTATTTTATTGGGATTTTATGTGATAGACCAACACAAAGTGTCACATAATTGTGAAGTGGAAGGAAAATGATAAATGATACAAATAAATATGTGAAAAGTGTGGGGGGGGGGAGGGGCATTTGTATGGCGCCCCCCGGAGTCAATACTTTGTAGAACCCCCTTTCTCTACAAGTCTTTTTGGGGGTGTCTCTACCAGTTTTGCACATCTAGAGAGGACATTTCTGCCCATTCTTCTTTGTAAAATATCTCAAGCTCTGTCAGATTGGATAGAGAGCGTCTGTGAACAGCAATTTTCAAGTCTTGCCACAGATTCTCAATGTGATTTAGGTCTGGACTGTGACTGGGCCATTCTAACACATGAATATGCTTTGATCTAAACCATTCCATTGTAGCTCTGGCTGGATGTTTCGGGTCGTTGTCCTGCTGGAAGGTGAACCTCCCCCCGGTCTCAAGTCTTTTGTAGACTCTAACAGGTTTTCTTCTAAGATTGTCCTGTATTTGTCTCCATCCATCTTCCCATCAACTCTGACCAGCTTCCCTGTCCCTGCTGAAGAAAACCATCCCCACCACATGATGCTGCCACCACCATGTCTCACAGTGGGGATGGTGTGTTCAGGGTGATGGGCAGTGTTAGTTTTCCCCACACATAGCGTTTTACTTTTAGGCCATAAAGTTGAATTTTGGTCTCATGTGACCAGATCACCTTCTTCCACATGTTTGCTGTGTCCTCCACATGGCTTCTCACAAACTACAAACAGGACTTCTTATGACTTTCTTTCTCCAATGTCTTTCTTCTTGTCACTCTTCCATAAAGGGCAGATTTGTGGAGAACACGACTAATAGTTGTCCTGTGGACAGATTCTCCCACCTGAGCTGTGGATCTCTGCAGCTCCTCCAGAGTTACCATGGACCTCTTGGCTCTTCTCTGATGAATGCTCTCCTTGCCCGGCCGGTCAGTTTAGGTGGACGGCCATGTCTTGGTAGGTTTGCAGTTGTGCCATACTCTTTCCATTTTCCGATGATGGATTGAACAGAGCTCTGTGAGATGATCAAAGCTTGGGAGATTTTTTTATAACCTGACCCTGCTTTATACTTCTCCACAACTTTATCCCTGACCTGTCTGGTGTGTTCCTTGGCCTTCATGATGCTGTTTGTTCACTAAGGTTCTCTAACAAACCTCTGAGGGCTTCACAGAACAGCTGTATTTATACTGAGATAGGTGACTTCTGAAGGCAATTGGTTCCTCTAGATTTTAGTTAGGGGTATCAGAGTAAAGGGGGCTGAATACAAATGCCCCTCCCCCACACTTTTCACATATTTATTTGTATCATTTATCATTTTCCTTCCACTTCACAATTATGTGACACTTTGTGTTGGTCTATCACATAAAATCCCAATAAAATACATTTATGTTTTTGGGTGTAACATGAGAAAATGTGGGAAATGTCAAGGGGTATGAATACTTTTTCAAGGTGCTGTAAACGTAAAGCTGACCCTTCCTCCTTTGGTAATTATTATTCATACATGTAACACATCATATTGCTTTAGCGCCCCCCCCCCCCCCCACTTAAAGTGAAACTTTACCCATAATAACGTAACGTTCTTTAGTAAGGAACATCATTCCACATTAATAATACTGCTAATCAGTGAATGCCGTACATCCCCTCCAGCATGGCTTCTGTCTCTTCCTGCTGGAGGCGGCCATTTTGCTGAAGCCCAAGGCTGCTGAGCAGTGGAAATAAGCCCATCGATTTAACGGTTTCAAAAAACGGTTACATTCCTGGAATGTCGGGATTGCTAACTGTCACATTTGGTTGTGTCTTCAACCAATCTATCAAATCATCAAATGACAGGAGTCATAACCAATCACTTGTGCAGCACCATGACAACTGCAGATCAAACAGAAGCAGCTTCCTTGGCTGTAAAGGATAGGAGGTTTCATTCCACTTCGAGGCTGTCAGCAGATCGGCCTCTACAATCTCAGCAGTGCCTAAAAATGTAGAGCAACTGAGCATGTGCAGAGCGAGGTGAGAGTATTACTGGATAATACAAAGTATAGACATTTATATGTAATGATTTACATAACTAGACCTGCAAAGGGGGCCGGCCTGACATCTAGCAGGGCTTCATTTTCTGACCAAACCTCCACTTTAAGGCCGGGTTCACATATGGAGCTGCAGGCGGCTCTCAGCGGGGGGTCCGGAGCATCCTCGTTCACCGTTTCAGCCCGAATTTTAGGCTGAATTCGCACCTGAAATGGACCAAAAGATGCACCGGATCCCCTGCAGAGATATGTGAACCGGCTCCATGGAGAGATCCATAAAGAACCGGCTCCACAGAGAGATCCATAGAGAACCGGCTCCATAGAGAGATCCATAGAGAACCGGCTCCATGGAGAGATCCATAGAGAACCGGCTCCATGGAGAGATCCATAGAGAACCGGCTCCATGGAGAGATCCATAGAGAACCGGCTCCATGGAGAGATCCATAGAGAACCGGCTCCATGGAGAGATCCATAGAGAACCGGCTCCATAGAGAGATCCATAGAGAACCGGCTCCATGGAGAGATCCATAGAGAACCGGCTCCATGGAGAGATCCATAGAGAACCGGCTCCATAGAGAGATCCATAGAGAACCGGCTCCATGGAGAGATCCATAGAGAACCGGCTCCATGGAGAGATCCATAGAGAACCGGCTCCATGGAGAGATCCATAGAGAACCGGCTCCATGGAGAGATCCATAGAGAACCGGCTCCATGGAGAGATCCATAGAGAACCGGCTCCATGGAGAGATCCATAGAGAACCGGCTCCATGGAGAGATCCATAGAGAACCGGCTCCATGGAGAGATCCATAGAGAACCGGCTCCATGGAGAGATCCATAGAGAACCGGCTCCATGGAGAGATCCATAGAGAACCGGCTCCATGGAGAGATCCATAGAGAACCGGCTCCATGGAGAGATCCATAGAGAACCGGCTCCATGGAGAGATCCATAGAGAACCGGCTCCATGGAGAGATCCATAGAGAACCGGCTCCATGGGGAGATTCATAGAGAACCGGCTCCATGGAGAGATCCATAGAGAACCGGCTCCATGGGGAGATCCATAGAGAACCGGCTCCATGGGGAGATTCATAGAGAACCGGCTCCATGGGGAGATTCATAGAGAACCGGCTCCATGGGGAGATTCATAGAGAACCGGCTCCATGGGGAGATTCATAGAGAACCGGCTCCATGGGGAGATTCATAGAGAACCGGCTCCATGGAGGGATTCATAGAGAACCGGCTCCATGGAGAGATCCATAGAGAACCGGCTCCATGGGGAGATCCATAGAGAACCGGCTCCATGGGGAGATCCATAGAGAACCGGCTCCATGGGGAGATTCATAGAGAACCGGCTCCATGGGGAGATTCATAGAGAACCGGCTCCATGGGGAGATTCATAGAGAACCGGCTCCATGGGGAGATCCATAGAGAACCGGCTCCATGGGGAGATTCATAGAGAACCGGCTCCATGGGGAGATCCATAGAGAACCGGCTCCATGGAGAGATCCATAGAGAACCGGCTCCATGGAGAGATCCATAGAGAACCGGCTCCATGGAGAGATCCATAGAGAACCGGCTCCATGGAGAGATCCATAGAGAACCGGCTCCATGGAGAGATCCATAGAGAACCGGCTCCATGGGGAGATCCATAGAGAACCGGCTCCATGGAGAGATCCATAGAGAACCGGCTCCATGGAGAGATCCATAGAGAACCGGCTCCATGGGGAGATCCATAGAGAACCGGCTCCATGGGGAGATTCATAGAGAACCGGCTCCATGGGGAGATTCATAGAGAACCGGCTCCATGGGGAGATTCATAGAGAACCGGCTCCATGGGGAGATTCATAGAGAACCGGCTCCATGGGGAGATTCATAGAGAACCGGCTCCATGGGGAGATTCATAGAGAACCGGCTCCATGGGGAGATTCATAGAGAACCGGCTCCATGGGGAGATCCATAGAGAACCGGCTCCATGGAGAGATCCATAGAGAACCGGCTCCATGGAGAGATCCATAGAGAACCGGCTCCACAACCTCCTGCTATTGGGAATTGTGAACCCAGCTGTTAAGAGAAGTCTGGGGTTTGTTTTTTTCAGAATCCTACTTACCTAGGAGGACGCTGCATCCCCCGCCGGATCTAAGACCTCAAATTCCCGCTGATAGCTCAGTTCTCAGATCTCCCGGAGCAGAGAGCTGGTCACCGCTGTCTGCTCTACACCCCCCCACCCCCGCTCACTGGAGCGCTGGGCTATGGAGGGGGTGGAAGGGGCCGGCTCTCTGAGAGGCTGAGTCTCCTTTTTAAGGTTGAAAATGTATAATTCCTAATGAAAGAGCTGTTCTATTTGTAAAGTGAAGCCCTATTTATGCTAATAAAATAAACCGTCCCTGATTGGTCAGTTACAGTGTATACATTGTGATTGATTTACCTTCGCTGCATACTCTTCACTTTCTTGTTCTGTAGAAACTGATGCATAAATCCTTCCTTCCTTCCTTCCTTTCTTCCTTCCTTTCTTCCTTCCTTTCTTCCTTCCTTCCTTCCTTTCTTCCTTCCTTTCTTCCTTCCTTCCTTCCTTCCTTCCTTCCTTCCTTCCTTCCTTCCTTTCTTCCTTCCTTCCTTCCTTCCTTCCTTTCTTCCTTCCTTCCTTCCTTCCTTCCTTCCTTCCTTCCTTCCTTCCTTCCTTCCTTCCTCCATGATCAACTTTAAAAAATGAAGTATGATTGAAACTTCTGACTCTACTTCTTCTCCTTATTATTGAACTCCTGAGACCCAGTCAGCTGATTCCAGGCTGATGGTGCAGAGCCATGCCAGACTTGGTAAGGATCCCGATAATGATGTCAGGATCCACCTAACTGCCGGACAGCTGCCTTTTGCCTTTTGCTGCACGGCTGGGAGAAAAGGAGCAAGATGATTAAATGAGCAGAAAATATCTCAGTGGGTGCACAATATACAGAAAACACACCCAGTTTGGTAAAGTTACAAGCAAGCAACAAAACTTTTTTTTTTTACTTTTTTTTTTTTTTTTAATCCTATTTGGCTTCAGATTTAAAGGATAAGTTCACCCTAACACTAAAATCTCTATATCTACAGGCATCCATGATCTAAGACTAACCTATCTAATCCTGTAAAGAAGAAGTCGGTATACTTGTCTTTTCTGAAGCCGGTCCGGTCCCACGCTGAGCTGTCAGCGGCGCTTCTCTCCGGAGGCGGGTACAGAGGAGGCAGCCGACAACGGAAGCCCCATAGTAACACTATGGGGGACGTCACTTCCAAGCCTTTGTCGGCTGTCTCCTCTGCAGAGCTTCTGCCGCTGGAGACCGGAGCGGGTTCAGAAAAGGAATGTATAGCCATTTCTTCCATACAGGGCTAGATAGGTTAGTGTTCGATCGTGGATGTCTGGAGATTTCGAGATTTTAATGTTAGGCTGGACTTCCCCTTTATTGAGAGAGTTATTGTGTTATCAGTTCATTTGAGTTCATGCCTCATGTCATAGAAAACTCAAAGTGAAGACTGCTACATTATAGGGGATACCCAGAAATGTTCTTCTGAAGACTGTCAGTGTGTCAGAAACCACGAATCAGACCGAGACAGAAGTACAGTTAAATCACACTTGTTTAATAATAAAAGTAAATAGAACAAACGTAGTCAAATCATAGCTAAAGTTTGGTAACCGGAACAGATAATCAGACAAGCCAGAATGTCAGGCGAAGGCAGAGATCATCTGGGCTGGACGGCTTAAGTAGGCAGGACTGATGAGCAGGATATCATCAACAGGTGAGTGATGGTGCAGAGATAGGAGCTGGCAATTAGCCGACAGCTGAGCGGCCAGCTCAGAGAATTAAGGGCTGAGCCCAGCTCTGACACAGTGTGCTCCCTGCCCCCCCCCCCCCCCCCCCCGCCCTCAGAGCTGTATATCCGCAGTATGAGTTCTATGGCATTGCTGGGGAATGTGGAAAGAGATCTGGTGATGTCACTACTGTGCTGCCCAACTGTTCTCCTTACTGGAGGCTCTGACATGAGGAAGCAAAGCCCCGCCTCTACCAAGATGGCCACCTCCACACAGACGCAGAGCAAGGCATAGGTCAAAAATTAGGAAATAAATCAGCTGGGAGAAGGCGGGTCATACTGGGGCCTTGCCCTCTGCGTGCGTTGTGTGGGCGGGGCTTCCATGGTTCTGGCCTTGTGTAAGGAATGTTATTAGATGAGCTGTATAGAAGATGGATCCATAGAAGCCGTATTTAGTGTCATGTTTATGTTTTTCAGGATTACAGCATCGATGAGGAAGCGGCATTACAAGCGGCGCTGGCCCTCTCGCTGTCAGAGAACTGAAGATCCTTTTAGGCGCAAGTTTTCCCTTCTCGGTGTTGTCACCACAGCCGAGGCTTGTACATTCCTTCCAAAACTAGCTAATCACTCCCCCAACCCCCCTCCCCCATGCCTTTTTATTTTACTAGTCTTATTACTATTAGTAAGGTGGAATCTTTTAAGAATTACAAAAGAAAAAAAGGCCGGAGATGTCATAGAGTGCAATTGTGAAGGGAAAAGGGGCAGGGGCTGAACAATTCCTCCTCCATGTGTGGTACCGGGGATTCTAAGTGTGCAGGTTTTATTTAATAGAATAAGGAACTCTGATGTACCTAATAAAACACACCTAGTAGTAGGGATGACGGGGCAGGAGGTGGTGGGGGGGTGACGAGGCAGGAGGGGGTGGGGGGGTGATGGGGCGTGAGGTGGGGGGGGGGGCTGACGGGAGGTGGTAGGGGGGGTGATGGGGCAGGGCGATGTGGTGGGGGGTAGTAGGGATGACACGGCAGGACGATGCGGTGGGGGGTAGTAGGGATGACGGGGCAGGACGATGTGGTGGGGGGTAGTAGGGATGACGGGGCAGGGCGATGTGGTGGGGGGTAGTAGGGATGACGGGGCAGGACGATGCGGTGGGGGGTAGTAGGGATGACGGGGCAGGACAATGCGGTGGGGGGTAGTAGTGATGGGGCAGGGCGAGATGCGGTGGGGGGTAGTAGTAGGGATGACTGGGCAGGACGATGCGGTGGGGGGTAGTAGTGATGGGGCAGGGCGATGCGGTGGGGGGTAGTAGTAGGGATGACTGGGCAGGACGATGCGGTGGGGGGTAGTAGTGATGGGGCAGGGCGATGCGGTGGGGGGTAGTAGTGATGGGGCAGGGCGATGCGGTGGGGGGTAGTAGTGATGGGGCAGGGCGATGCGGTGGGGGGTAGTAGTAGGGATGACTGGGCAGGACGATGCGGTGGGGGGTAGTAGTGATGGGGCAGGGCGATGCGGTGGGGGGTAGTAGTGATGGGGCAGGACGATGCGGTGGGGGGTAGTAGTGATGGGGCAGGGCGATGCGGTGGGGGGTTGTAGTGATGAGGCAGGGCGATGCGGTGGGGGGTAGTAGTGATGGGGCAGGGCGATGCGGTGGGGGGTAGTAGTGATGGGGCAGGGCGATGCGGTGGCTGATTAGATCAGTATGTAGATCGCACTGCAGGAAGCCGATGGGCACACTGGAAGAACACTAACAGCCTTATTCAACAAAGTGCAATAACCCAGACAGACCAATCAGAACTGACTTTATAACCCTCCTAGTCGTTGTCACCATGTCTCCCTCCGGGGTCAGCCATGTGGTAGATTTAGGGTTAAAGAAAGGACCTCTGGGGCCGCCCTCAGCATGTCGGGGTCCGCTCATCCATCCTGTCAATTCTATAGGCTTCTTCTTATTGTTAGAATCTGTCTGTTACTCTTTCCTGACTTGTGAGCCGTCAGTCATGCCGTCTTGCCAGACATTTCCAAGCCAAAGATAGAATCCTAAGTGACAATAGTCATGTTTGCAGGCAGAAGAAGGCGGTGCCTGAAATGAGATAAGAGATAAAGAAATGTCACGTAGCTCCATTCATGTGGCATGAAAATCACACAAATAAGGCTGCCGGATAGAATAGGATTGGATAGAATAGGATTGGATAGAATTTGGTTTCTCTGAATCATTGATGACTAGAAATAAATTCTGTGAAGATTCCACCTTGAAGCAGGTATGGTACGGCTGTATTCAGATGGGGGATGGGTACACCGGCAGCACAGGCTGCTGGTAATATATACTTTAAGGCTACATGCACTGGGCAGCTTGACCGGTCGGCATTGGATTGTGGTATTTTCCGGCACCTAGGAGGAGGTTCCGGTGGGATGTTCAGACCCGCTGCCTGCAGACGGCCGGAATCGATGACTGAAATACACAGCAGCTGGATGCTGTACTGATCGGAGATCACATTTAGGGACGTTTGTCCTAATCTAGGGTTCCTGTGTTCAGGACATGTCGTTGCGGATCTGACCCCAAACGCCGCTACAGAATCCGGTCGCCGTGTATTTCTGTCTGTCATTGATCTTGACAAGCTTCAGGGCTGGATGCTGGACCTGTGCCCCTCCCCCCAGGCTCTGGAAAACCCCAGGATGTGAGGCTGTCAGCCCGCCGGTGTACATGAGGTCCAACTAGGACATTTCCAGCCGTGAGCTCAGCCTATAGTGCCCCCTTATGATTACACTTGGTACTGCCGCTGCCCTCCTTTCATCTCTGGGTGATTGGCTTCTCTGGTACTCACCATGGATCTCATTGGAGCATTGCAGGTGATTTCATAGCCTGGGACATGCTCATTGGACAGATTTACTAAACCTGGAGAGTGCAGAATCTGGTGCAGCTGTGCATGGGAGCCAATCAGCTTCTAACTTCAGCTTCTTCAATGAAGCTTTGATAATTAAATCCTGGAAGCTGATTGGTTACTGTGCAGAGCTGCCCCAGATTCTGCACTCTCCAGTTTTAGTAAATCTTCCCCCTGTGTTGTCTGACCTTTTATAAGAATCTGATACTCTTCCTTTTATATATCCTCATTGGATGCTATGAAGGCGGTACTATAATCTTACCCAATTCTGATTGGTTGCTGTGAGGAACGGCACAAAGAGTGCTGCACCATTGTTTACAAATTTCACACACGTATTCATTTATACTGCATACAAGTATATTATTATTATTATTATAGCTGTATTATGGGGACATGTGGCCTTTGCTAGAATCTTCTTTAAACAATGTTAGTTGCCTGTCTCCTGTACGGGGTCGGCTGTATTCGGGCATCTCCTGTGTGGGTCGGGCGTGTCCTGTATGGGGTCCGTCGTCTCCTGTACGGGGTCAGCCGTGTTCGGGCATCTCCTGTATGGGGTCTGTCGTCTCCTGTACGGGGTCAGCCGTGTTCGGGCATCTCCTGTGTGGGTCGGGCGTGTCCTGTATGGGGTCCGTCGTCTCCTGTACGGGGTCGGCCGTATTCGGGCATCTCCTGTGTGGGTCGGGCGTGTCCTGTATGGGGTCCGTCGTCTCCTGTACGGGGTCAGCCGTGTTCGGGCATCTCCTGTACGGGGTCTGTCGTCTCCTGTACGGGGTCAGCCGTGTTCGGGCATCTCCTGTGTGGGTCGGGCGTGTCCTGTATGGGGTCCGTCGTCTCCTGTACGGGGTCGGCCGTATTCGGGCATCTCCTGTGTGGGTCGGGCGTGTCCTGTATGGGGTCCGTCGTCTCCTGTACGGGGTCGGCCGTATTCGGGCATCTCCTGTGTGGGTCGGGCGTGTCCTGTATGGGGTCCGTCGTCTCCTGTACGGGGTCAGCCGTGTTCGGGCATCTCCTGTACGGGGTCTGTCGTCTCCTGTACGGGGTCAGCCGTGTTCGGGCATCTCCTGTACGGGGTCTGTCGTCTCCTGTTCGGGGTCAGCCGTGTCCGTGGTCCATCGTCTCCTGTACGGGGTCAGCCGTGTTCGGGCATCTCCTGTGTGGGTCGGGCGTGTCCTGTATGGGGTCCGTCGTCTCCTGTACGGGGTCAGCCGTGTTCGGGGTCCGTCGTCTCCTGTACGGGGTCAGCCGTGTTCGGGCATCTCCTGTACTGGGTCCGTCGTCTCCTGTACGGGGTCAGCCGTGTTCGGGGTCCGTCGTCTCCTGTACGGGGTCAGCCGTGTTCGGGTGTCTCCTGTGTGGGTCGGGCGTGTCCTGTATGGGGTCCGTCGTCTCCTGTACGGGGTCGGCCGTATTCGGGCATCTCCTGTGTGGGTCGGGCGTGTCCTGTATGGGGTCCGTCGTCTCCTGTACGGGGTCGGCCGTATTCGGGCATCTCCTGTGTGGGTCGGGCGTGTCCTGTATGGGGTCCGTCGTCTCCTGTACGGGGTCAGCCGTGTTCGGGCATCTCCTGTACGGGGTCTGTCGTCTCCTGTACGGGGTCAGCCGTGTTCGGGCATCTCCTGTACGGGGTCTGTCGTCTCCTGTTCGGGGTCAGCCGTGTCCGTGGTCCATCGTCTCCTGTACGGGGTCAGCCGTGTTCGGGCATCTCCTGTGTGGGTCGGGCGTGTCCTGTATGGGGTCCGTCGTCTCCTGTACGGGGTCAGCCGTGTTCGGGGTCCGTCGTCTCCTGTACGGGGTCAGCCGTGTTCGGGCATCTCCTGTACTGGGTCCGTCGTCTCCTGTACGGGGTCAGCCGTGTTCGGGGTCCGTCGTCTCCTGTACGGGGTCAGCCGTGTTCGGGTGTCTCCTGTGTGGGTCGGGCGTGTCCTGTATGGGGTCCGTCATCTCCTGTGTGGGTCGGGCGTCTCCTGTACGGGGTCGGGAGTCTCCTGTACGGGGTCGGGCGTCTCCTGTACGGGGTTTGGGCGTCTCCTGTACGGGGTTTGGGCGTCTCTTGTAAGGGGTTTGGGCGTCTCCTGTACGGGGTCGGGCGTCTCCTGTACGGGGTTTGGGCGTCTCCTGTGTGGGTCGGGCGTCTCCTGTTCGGGGTCAGCCGTGTTTGGGGTCCGTCGTCTCCTGTACGGGGTCAGCCGTGTTCGGGGTCCGTCGTCTCCTGTACGGGGTCAGCCGTGTTCGGGTGTCTCCTGTGTGGGTCGGGCGTGTCCTGTATGGGGTCCGTCATCTCCTGTGTGGGTCGGGCGTCTCCTGTACGGGGTCGGGCGTCTCCTGTACGGGGTCGGGCGTCTCCTGTACGGGGTCGGGCGTCTCCTGTACGGGGTCGGGCGTCTCCTGTACGGGGTCGGGCGTCTCCTGTATGGGGTTTGGGCGTCTCTTGTAAGGGGTTTGGGCGTCTCCTGTACGGGGTCGGGCGTCTCCTGTACGGGGTCGGGCGTCTCCTGTACGGGGTTTGGGCGTCTCCTGTACGGGGTCGGGCGTCTCCTGTACGGGGTCGGGCGTCTCCTGTACGGGGTCGGGCGTCTCCTGTACGGGGTCAGCCGTGTTCGGGGTCCGTCGTCTCCTGTACGGGGTCAGCTGTGTTCGGGTGTCTCCTGTGTGGGTCGGGCGTGTCCTGTATGGGGTCCGTCATCTCCTGTGTGGGTCGGGCGTCTCCTGTACGGGGTCAGGCGTCTCCTGTACGGGGTCGGGCGTCTCCTGTACGGGGTTTGGGCGTCTCCTGTATGGGGTTTGGGCGTCTCTTGTAAGGGGTTTGGGCGTCTCTTGTAAGGGGTTTGGGCGTCTCTTGTAAGGGGTTTGGGCGTCTCTTGTAAGGGGTTTGGGCGTCTCCTGTACGGGGTTTGGGCGTCTCCTGTACGGGGTCGGGCGTCTCCTGTACGGGGTCGGGCGTCTCCTGTACGGGGTCGGGCGTCTCTTGTAAGGGGTTTGGGCGTCTCTTGTAAGGGGTTTGGGCGTCTCTTGTAAGGGGTTTGGGCGTCTCCTGTACGGGGTTTGGGCGTCTCCTGTACGGGGTTTGGGCGTCTCCTGTACGGGGTTTGGGCGTCTCCTGTACGGGGTTTGGGCGTCTCCTGTACGGGGTTTGGGCGTCTCCTGTACGGGGTTTGGGCGTCTCCTGTACGGGGTTTGGGCGTCTCCTGTACGGGGTTTGGGCGTCTCCTGTACGGGTTTGGGCGTCTCCTGTACGGGGTTTGGGCGTCTCCTGTACGGGGTCGGCTGTATTTGGGCGTCTCCTGTACGGGGTCGGCTGTATTTGGGCGTCTCCTGTACGAGGTCGGGCGTCTCCTGTACGGGGTTTGGGCGTCTCCTGTACGGGGTCGGCTGTATTTGGGCGTCTCCTGTACGAGGTCGGGCGTCTCCTGTACGAGGTCGGGCGTCTCCTGTACGAGGTCGGGCGTCTCCTGTACGGGGTCGGGCGTCTCCTGTACGGGGTTTGGGCGTCTCCTGTGTGGGTCGGGCGTCTCCTGTTCGGGGTCAGCCGTGTTTGGGGTCCGTCGTCTCCTGTACGGGGTCAGCCGTGTTCGGGGTCCGTCGTCTCCTGTACGGGGTCAGCCGTGTTCGGGGTCCGTCGTCTCCTGTACGGGGTCAGCCGTGTTCGGGTGTCTCCTGTGTGGGTCGGGCGTGTCCTGTATGGGGTCCGTCATCTCCTGTGTGGGTCGGGCGTCTCCTGTACGGGGTCAGGCGTCTCCTGTACGGGGTCGGGCGTCTCCTGTACGGGGTTTGGGCGTCTCTTGTAAGGGGTTTGGGCGTCTCTTGTAAGGGGTTTGGGCGTCTCTTGTAAGGGGTTTGGGCGTCTCTTGTAAGGGGTTTGGGCGTCTCCTGTACGGGGTTTGGGCGTCTCCTGTACGGGGTCGGGCGTCTCCTGTACGGGGTCGGGCGTCTCTTGTAAGGGGTTTGGGCGTCTCTTGTAAGGGGTTTGGGCGTCTCTTGTAAGGGGTTTGGGCGTCTCTTGTAAGGGGTTTGGGCGTCTCCTGTAAGGGGTTTGGGCGTCTCCTGTAAGGGGTTTGGGCGTCTCCTGTAAGGGGTTTGGGCGTCTCCTGTACGGGGTTTGGGCGTCTCCTGTACGGGGTTTGGGCGTCTCCTGTACGGGGTTTGGGCGTCTCCTGTACGGGTTTGGGCGTCTCCTGTACGGGTTTGGGCGTCTCCTGTACGGGGTTTGGGCGTCTCCTGTACGGAGTCGGCTGTATTTGGGCGTCTCCTGTACGGGGTCGGCTGTATTTGGGCGTCTCCTGTACGAGGTCGGGCGTCTCCTGTACGGGGTTTGGGCGTCTCCTGTACGGGGTTTGGGCGTCTCCTGTACGGGGTTTGGGCGTCTCCTGTACGGGGTTTGGGCGTCTCCTGTACGGAGTCGGCTGTATTTGGGCGTCTCCTGTACGGGGTCGGCTGTATTTGGGCGTCTCCTGTACGAGGTCGGGCGTCTCCTGTACGGGGTTTGGGCGTCTCCTGTACGGGGTTTGGGCGTCTCCTGTACGGGGTTTGGGCGTCTCCTGTACGGGGTTTGGGCGTCTCCTGTACGGGGTCGGCCGTATTTGGGCGTCTCCTGTTGTTGCATTACCACTCAGACACAAGTATGGAACCCCCAACCCTGAGGGTTTACCGTTGCTGTGGTTGTTCGGAGTGACTCTTACGGGTCTCGGCTTGTCCCATAACCATCCAGTTTCTGGATAAGAAAGTTTGTTTGTTTTTACAGATCGGTGTTCCTGCGGTCGCTGTGGCTGATCATCCATTACATTGGTGTGTGGTGGAGCTTCTTAGTGTTCTCTTCTCCTGATTTTGGCTCACACACATCAGTCGGCCCTCCAGAAGGGAAAGCAGATCCTTGAAACGCGTCGGGTTACCCATCTGTCTTTTATCAAATATCTGACCTGATCAGACACCGGTGCTAATTCCAGTCTCCTCATCAATGGGGTGCTCAGGACTCCACATTCTTTGTGCCTCGACATGTTCTACTGGGCGCTTCACTTTTAGAACCCATCGATAACGCGGGATCCTTTTTTGCTCCTCATAGTATGGCACACAGCCAGGTAACTAGCATTTTTTAGGAGTTCAGCAAAGGCAGCCCACTTGTTTTTCTGTACTCGGTCTCATTTATAGCGGTACCCATAGAGAACTTTGTGCTCCAATCACATTCTCTCTTGTATGAGACTGGGAAATCAACATAATAATATAAAGGGGATGTTTGGTTTGCTATAGACAACACAGGCAGTTCTTATTTCAGACATGGTGATAATGTTCAGTACTCAGTGTATACACAACCTCAGAGTGATGGGGGAGGTGTACAGAACCTGCACAGGTGGAGAGCTGGGTGAAATCTGCTCAGAATATGAACAATCTCAGGTTCTATACCTGTGTAGGGTTCTTCCAGGTCCCCAATATCCTGCATTGCTACTACGCCCCCCAGAGATGAAAGGTGGTACTTTTTCTACTGGCTTTTCTCATAACCGGTTTCCACATTTTTACTTCATTATTGTGTAGCTTTGCTATTTTCTAGTGTAATATAAGTGAAGAGATTCATGTACAAACCACCCGATTCTTCAGAGCGCAATGTCTGTGATTGGTAACAATAGTATTTTTATGGAACATCAAAACCACACAAGGAAAGAAGACTTTTTATTTTGTTATTTTGTACCATGTTCGGGTGGAATATTCCACGCTGGGTACAGCTGAAGGAGGGAGGAAGGATTTCTGTCTTTACGATTTGTAAATGTCTAGGTATCAGCTGTCAGAAGTCGGTGACAGATCTCATTGTATACAGTCTATGGGAACCTGTACTGGGCTGCCATTGGTGGCTTCCTATGGCTGTCCTTGGCTTCACTGCTTTCTGGCACTCTGAAGAGGGAGGAAGGTCAGAATGAAGTCTGGCTCCTCATCTTCTGGGTCAGTTCTTCAGAAAGCATTGAAGCCATTGGATCAGCATGACAGCCAGGGAACTGGTATTTTCAGAATCGCTCAGCCGTGACATCATCCATAATTCTTTGTACAAGTGGACCTGTGCTCAGATATTCATATAAACGGCATAATGGTAATAGAAGCGGTGAAATCTCCTTCCTGAAGCAAATGCTGCTCTGGGCTCCCTCCAGTACTGCTGAACGATGTGCATTCTCTGCAGGAAAGGTATTTCAGCCTACCTAGGTTCACTTTTAATAAATGCACATATTTTTGCAGGGGAAAAAATGTGCATTTTTTAAAAATGTATTTTTTTATATTTTTGTACAGGGGAGCCTGCAGAGCATTGCACCCAGGATGAGTGGATGGCGGGTGCCAGGCTCCCCCACTCTTCCTCCAGCTCCCTGTCTGATCACCACACTCCATGGAGAACTACAAGTCCGTCACAGAATGTTAGAACGTGTCAGATGTCAGGGAAAGGCGGAGTTGTCCTTTAGGCCTCGCTCACACTGAACTCTGCTTTGAAATCCTGTGACCTCATCTGAAATCATGCGATTTGAAATTTCAGTGTGACTTTGGGTCCAACTTGAAAGAAATCAGGATTTGGAAATCTGTCTGACTGTTTTGATGTTGAGTTAATCAATCAGCGGTGTTCTGTCAGATCAGCAAACCTGTGAGATCAGAAGACTCGCCGCTGCTTTTAAAATTCAACATCCAAGCAGTCAGACTTCCAAATCCCGTATATCACCATAAAAGGTCAGCTTACTGGTAAAAATATGTGTGAAATGCAAAACTCCGGTGGGTGTACCAAGATTCTGACTGTAGGCTTACTGTAGACCAGTGCGGGGTGTACCAAGATGGCAGCAACGGAACGTCACTTCCGTTGCATTTTCTAATGGGTACCAGCAATAGGCTGCGACTTGTCATGTGATTGACCTGTCAAATCGATCCAATGTGAACAGGGGCTAAATCCATCAGGAAGGCTGCAGACAGACCTCTATTCAGTATTAGGGAATGAGACCCGTCCGTGTCATTGTGTCTTCATTCTGGGGCTCTGAGTCACTCCTTGTGTTTGATATCTAGGGGAGCGCAGTGTCCCCCTCCCCCCTGTACCTTAGTTCTGTCCCCCGGGGTCACCTATTACTAAAGGATATCATTCACCTTTTTGTTCTCTCTCCTCATTGGACGATGAGGTCCGGGGCGGGAGACCTCGGAATCTCTTCATTGGACGATGAGATCCGGGGCGGGAGACCTCGGAATCTCCTCATTGGACGATGAGATTCGGGGCGGGAGACCTCGGAATCTCCTCATTGGACAATTAAATCTGGGATGATGTCCCGGGGTGGGAGACTTTAGAATCTCTTCATTGGACGATGAGGTCCGGGGCGGGAGGCCTCGGAATCTCCTCATTGGACGATGAGATCCGGGGCGGGAGACTTTAGAATCTCTTCATTGGACGATGAGATCCGGGGCGGGAGACCTCGGAATCTCCTCATTGGAGGATGAGATCCGGGGCGGGAGACCTCGGAATCTCCTCATTGGACAATTAAATCTGGGATGATGTCCCGGGGTGGGAGACTTTAGAATCTCTTCATTGGACGATGAGATCCGGGGCGGGAGGCCTCGGAATCTCCTCATTGGATGATGAGATCCGGGATGATGTCCCGGGGCGGGAGACCTCAGAATCTCCTCATTGGACGATGAGATCTGGGAGTCTGGAGAGGTCAGACAATTAAAGGAAAAAAGCTTTCAGCTGCTCGGAGGGACAGTCAGTATTTTTATTTATTTCTATTTTGGAGGGTTTTTTACGGGTCTTTGGGGTTCTGGTCCTGGTTTTGGTACCAGTGTAGATGAGGTAAGTGTGCGGCTCAGTGAAGTCCGTTCTCTCTGGCCGCCCGCTTAGACGGGTCACTTCTCTGTCTCATTTACGAGGCAATATTTTTTTTTTTTTTTTTAATATTTGCATTCTTTTTTATGTTTTTATTGTAGGTTGTGATTTTAGCTGCATGTTTCCTCTCCATTCCCTCACAGTCCTCGTATTGGTGGTCTGGTTCTCCATTCACGATAGGTGGGGGGGGTTTTAAAGGCCCCCCCCGCCCCGGGTTCCAGAGTGTGGGGCCCGGCCCCCCACCCCGGGTTCCAGAGTGTGGGGCCCGGCCCCCCGCCCCGGGTTCCAGAGTGTGGGGCCCGGCCTCCCCGCCCCGGGTTCCAGGATGTGGGGCTCCGGGTCGGTATATTCTGTGCCTGATAGGCGCGGCTCGGGCAGAGCAAACAAAGGCTTCGCTCATCTGAAAAGGTTCCGAATCATTTCTTTTTATTTATTTCTTGAGGATCTGAACATCCAGAAGAAATCTATTCATTGGTTATGTGAATGAGATGTTCCTCATAGACAATGACATGAATGTCGCTCTGCACACAACTCCACCCCATTTTCTTATTATTAGATTTGGAGAGAGGGGGAAGGGTAAAGCTCGATTGAAGTTGCAGTTTGGCTGAATTGCAGATGATAAAAGGCGTTGGTAAGATTTGGTTTCCAGAAATCAGACAGCTTGAGTAGAAGAGTCTGTCCCCGGCCAGCATCCTGCAGAGAAGCAGCGGTCTCTCTGCTGAGGGACACATATGATTCTTTGATTAGATAAGCATTTTGCTCCCTGCTGATTGGAGGGCTCTAGTTCTGACTTGCCATTGGGCATATTGGACCTTAGCTGCACAGCCACTGTTTCGGTGGTAAAAAGCCTTCAGCTGCCTCTATTTGTCATCTGTGTCAGCGGGTCCTTTAGGTCTTCATTTCCCAAACATGTAGATAACAGGTTCACTTTAATCCCAGTCCCCCCCCCGAGCCTGAACATGGCTATGGGTGTCCTGGGGGAGCATACAATGCTTTCCGGGGGAGGGGGGTGGATTTGATGACACAACATTGGGAGGAGGGAACATGTTGTTGTGATGTCACACGATCCTTCACATCAATGGCTGGACATTGGGAGGCGGGGACATGTGATGTCACACTGATGGCTGGACATTGGGAGGCGGGGACATGTGATGTCACACTGATGGCTGGACATTGGGAGGCGGGGACATGTGATGTCACACTGATGGCTGGACATTGGGAGGCGGGGACATGTGATGTCACACTGATGGCTGGACATTGGGAGGCGGGGACATGTGATGTCACACTGATGGCTGGACATTGGGAGGTGGGGACATGTGATGTCACACTGATGGCTGGACATTGGGAGGCGGGGACATGTGATGTCACACTGATGGCTGGACATTGGGAGGCGGGGACATGTGATGTCACACTGATGGCTGGACATTGGGAGGCGGGGACATGTGATGTCACACTGATGGCTGGACATTGGGAGGCGGGGACGTGTGATGTCACACCGAGGGCCTTTTTCTGGGTGGTGGTGTGAATGGGGGAGGATCGCTGTACATTGATTTCTGTGTTTTTATTTCTGATGTAACCAAAAGTGTCGATTCCGGGAACAAGCAGTGCAAATCCTGACTATTCTATTGTACCGGAACCTGGAGAGGCGGAGCACAGACAAGTCCCTGTTACCCACATAGGTCACTTTAATGCCCCCGATATTGTATGGGAATATTGGGGGCGTGTCTGAAGGGGAGGTGGGAGGGGCAGAATGTTTCCTGTATTTTGCTGGGCGGGGTGTAGGAAGAATTGCACATGTGTGTGTCGTCTGTCTGTGTCGAGTTTTCACGTCTCTCTGTTCCTCGTTTTATTTTGCTGAATTCTAGAAGTTTTGATGATAAATAATGTTTTTTGGAAGTAAAAACAATTTATTATGTATTTGTAGCAAAACCATTTTTCTCAGTAAAATGCAATTTCATTCCACACGTGTCCCGCAGTCTTTTGTTTTCCGGAATGTCACCTGAAGGTGCGAATCGTCCCGTCACAGCGAGGAAGGAGGAAACCATGAGATTCTTGTGATGTGACCGACCACCCTGACATCGAATGTCTCTCATTGTATGTACTCCCCAACATCGAACGTCTCTCATTGTATGTACTCCCCGACATCCAACGTCTCTCATTGTATGTACCCCCCAGCATCGAACGTCTCTCATTGTATGTACCCCCCGACATCGAACGTCTCTCATTGTATGTACTCCCCGACATCGAACGTCTCTCATTGTATGTACTCCCCGACATCGAACGTCTCTCATTGTATGTACTCCCCGACATCGAACGTCTCTCATTGTATGTACTCCCCGACATCCAACGTCTCTCATTGTATGTACTCCCCGACATCGAACGTCTCTCATTGTATGTACCCCCCCGACATCGAACGTCTCTCATTGTATGTACTCCCCGACATCGAATGTCTCGAACGTCTCTCATTGTATGTACTCCCCGACATCGAACGTCTCTCATTGTATGTACCCCCCGCCATCGAACGTCTCTCAGTCTATGTACCCCCCGCCATCGAACATGTCTTATCGCTTCCTTTAGGTTCATTTAATATCCCATTATAAGAAAACTCTTCCATCTGTAGGGTAAGTGCAAAAAGAAAACAAAAAAGAAAAATCCTTGTTGATCCAGAAATGTGGAGCTGAGGCTCCTTTTGCGCTCTCTGCCTGTGGACTACAAAACACCTCCCTCCTGTGTCCAGGCAGAGAAAAGTCATCTCTGTACAGTAGTGGTTCTCACTTACCCCCAACAGGTCATGTTTTGGGAAATCCTGCAAACATGGCCTGTGGGGGTATTTGAGGAGAACTTCTGTACAGGAAACATCTGAAGAAGTTCCTCACTGCACCATGAAAAGCTGGGAGGCCACAAGAGGGCGCACTGTGCGCATAGAATGTAAATATCGCACACCGAGCCTGCTCTACTTCATCCATAGAATGTAAATATCGCACACCGTTCAAATCACTGCGACTTAGAAAAGGGCCTTCTCTACTTCATCCATAGAGTGTAAATATCGCACACCGTTCTTCAAATCACTGCGACTTAGAAAAGAGCCTGCTCTACTTCATCCATAGAGTGTAAATATCGCACACCGTTCAAATCACTGCGACTTAGAAAAGAGCCTGCTCTACTTCATCCATAGAGTGTAAATATCGCACACCATTCAAATCACTGCGACTTAGAAAAGAGCCTGCTCTACTTCATCCATAGAGTGTAAATATCGCACACCGTTCAAATCACTGCGACTTAGAAAAGAGCCTGCTCTACTTCATCCATAGAGTGTAAATATCGCACACCGTTTTTCAAATCACTGCGACTTAGAAAAGAGCCTGCTCTACTTCATCCATAGAGTGTAAATATCGCACACCGTTCTTCAAATCACTGCGACTTAGAAAAGAGCCTGCTCTACTTCATCCATAGAATGTAAATATCGCACACCGTTCTTCAAATCACTGCGACTTAGAAAAGAGCCTGCTCTACTTCATCCATAGAGTGTAAATATCGCACACCGTTCAAATCACTGCGACTTAGAAAAGAGCCTGCTCTACTTCATCCATAGAGTGTAAATATCGCACACCGTTCTTCAAATCACTGCGACTTAGAAAAGAGCCTGCTCTACTTCATCCATAGAATGTAAATATCGCACACCGTTCTTCAAATCACTGCGACTTAGAAAAGAGCCTGCTCTACTTAATGCTGCATTAAAAACGTGAGTTTTTTTTTGCATTAGCATTTTGCCGCATGGGCAATTTTTTTTTTTTTTTTAGCAAAAAACCACCACACTGCTATTTTTAACTCCCACTTTCCCACAATGCATCTCTGGATAGTCATTGTTTAATCGCTATTTTCAGAGCAAAAGGAATTCCCTGCTTACACACAGACAATGTGGCAGCAAAGCATACTGGGAAATAGAGGAGTTTGCTGTAGAAAATTTCCATTGCCCAGTAATATTGCTTAAAAAAAGCTTGAGCCTCATAAATGGCAGATAGCTGCATTATGCGTTTTTACAGCTGAAAAACTCCTCTGAAAACTCATTAGTTCTGGAAACACCCCTGCTAAAAAAAACACTGATAACAGCTAGCGTGTGCATGGAGACGTAGGAGAACATTGGGACACACAGGAGAACATGGAGACATAGGAGAACATGGAGAGGTAGGAGAACATGGAGACACGCAGGAGAACATGAAGAAGTAGGAGAACATGGACATGTAGGAGAACATTGGGACACACAGGAGAACATGGAGACACGGGAGAACATAGAGACGTAGGAGAACATGGAGACACAGAGGAACATGGACAGGTAGGAGAACATGGAGACGTAAGAGAACAGAGGGACATACAGGAGAACATGGAGACGTAGGAAAGCATGGACATGAAGGAGAACATTGGGACACACAGGAGGACATGGAGACGTAGGAGAACATGGACATGTTAGGAGAACATGGACATGTTAGGAGAACATGGAGACGTAGGAGAACATAGACACATAGGATAACGCGGAGACATAGGAGAACATGGACACATAGGAAAAAACATGGACAAATAGGAGAACATGGGACAAATAGAATAACATTAGGAGAACATTGGGCCACACAGGATAAAATGGAGACACATAGCAGAACATGGGAAAACATGGAGGACACATAGGAGAACATTGACAAATAGGAGAACATGGGCACATAGGATAACATGGACAAATAGGAGAACTTGGGCACATAGGATAGCATGGAGGACACATAGGATAACATGGACACATAGGGGACATCTCTCTGGTGGGTTTCTGTAGGTGGATGACTCCCCCATGGTGTCCTGGTACAGATCTTTGGAAACTCTGACTCCTCCATTACCCCATCCTCATCATCCTCCTCTTTTATCTCTTCTTTAACCTCAACTTTAGAATCTCTCAGGATTTCACTCTGAATATATAATAAAAAGGTCATTAAGTGTGACACATAGGAGAACATGAAGGACACATAAGATAACATGGAGACACAGGAGAACGTGGACAAACATAGGAGAACGTGGAGACACATAGGATAACATGGAGTACACATAGGAGAATGAGGACACAGGAGAACATGGAGACACATAAGATAACATGGAGACACAGGAGAACGTGGAGACACGTAGGAGAACGTGGAGACACGTAGGAGAACATGGAAACGCATAAGATAACATGGACACATTGGAGACACATAGGAGAATGTGGAGACACGGGAGAACATGGAAGACACATAGGAGAAAATGAACACATAGGATAACATGCTGGTGGGATTACTAGCTGCAGAAAAAAAAGTCTGACCCCCCCAAACCAGCTGCTGAGAGAATCCCCCGTGTGCATGAGGCTTAAATTGGACTCCTCTAATCTGTGTAGAACGTCCTCACACTGGACCTACATGGTGCAAATGCTCACTCAACCTCAACTTTAGAATCTCTCAAGCTTCCACTCTGAATATATAATAAAAAGGTCATCAATTGTGACACAGGAGAACATGGGCACATAGAATATGGAGGACACACAGGAGAACATGGAGACACATAAGATAACATGGACACATAGGAGAACGTGGAGACACATAGGATAACATGGAGGACACATAGGAGAACATGGGCAAATAGGAAAACATGTAGACACATAGGAGAACGAGGACACAGGAGAACGTGGAGACACATAGGAGAACATGGGCACTTAGGAGAACATGGAAACACATAAGATAACATGGACACATAGGAGAACGTGGAGACACATAAGATAACAGGGACACATAGGAGAACGTGGAGACACATAAGATAACAGGGACACATAGGAGAACGTGGGGACACATAGGAGAACGTGGAAGACACATAGGAAAATGTGGAGACACATAGGAGAACGAGGACACAGGAGAACGTGGAGACACATAGGAGAACATGGGCACATAGGAGAACATAGAGACACAGGAGAACGTGGAGACACATAGGAGAACATGGGCACTTAGGAGAACATGGAAACACATAAGATAACATGGACACATTGGAGACACATAGGAGAACATGGACACACAGGAGAATGTGGAGACACAGGAGAATGTGGAGGACACATAGGAGAACGTGGAGACACATAAGATAACATGGACACATAGGAGAACATGGAAGACACATAGGAGAACGTGGAGACACAGAGGAGAAAATGAACACATAGGATAACATGCTGGTGGGATTACTAGCTGCAGAAAAAAAACGTCTGACCCCCCAAACCAGCTGCTGAGAGAACACCCCGTGTGTATGAGGCTTAAATTGGACTCCTCTCTAATCTGTGTAGAACGTCCTCACACTGGACCTGCATGGTGCAAATGCTCGCTCAACCTCAACTTTAGAATCTCTCAGGCTTCCACTCTGAATATATAATAAAAAGGTCATCAATTGTGACACATAGGCGAACATGGACACATAGAACATGGAGAATACATAGGAGAACATGGACACATAGGAGAACGTGGACACACATAGTAGAACGTTGAGACACATAGGATAACATGGAGGACACATAGGAGAACATGGGCACATAGGAGAACATGTAGACACATAGGAGAACGAGGACACAGGAGAACATGGAGACACATAAGATAACATGGAGACACATAAGATAACATGGAGACACAGGAGAACGTGGAGACACATAGGAGAACATGGAGACATGTAGGAGAACATGGGCACATAGGAGAACATAGAGACACAGGAGAACGTGGAGACACATAGGAGAACATGGGAATATAGGAGAATGTGGAGACACAGGAGAATGTGGAGGACACATAGGAGAATGTGAAGACACATAAGATAACATGGACACATAGGAGAATGTGGAGACACATAGGAGAACGTGGAGTACACATAGGAGAACAGGGAGGACACATAGGAGAATGTGGAGACACATAGGAGAACGTGGAGACACAGAGGAGAATATGAACACATAGGATAACATGCTGGTGCGATTACTAGCTGCAGAAAAAAAACGAAGATAACATGGACACATAGGAGAACGTGGACACACATAGGAGAACGTGGACACACATAGGAGAACGTGGACACACATAGGAGAAAGTGGAGACACATAGGAGAACGTGGAAGACACATAGGAGAACGTGGAAGACACATAGGAGAACGTGGAAGACACATAGGAGAACGTGGACACACATAGGAGAATGTGGAAGACACATAGGAGAACGTGGAGACACATAGGAGAACGTGGACACACATAGGAGAACGTGGACACACATAGGAGAACGTGGAAGACACATAGGAGAACGTGGACACACATAGGAGAACGTGGACACACATAGGAGAACGTGGAAGACACATAGGAGAACGTGGACACACATAGGAGAACGTGGAGACACATAGGAGAACGTGGAAGACACATAGGAGAACGTGGAGACACATAGGAGAAAATGAACACATAGGATAACATGCTGGTGGGATTACTAGCTGCAGAAAAAAAACGTCTGACCCCCCCAAACCAGCTGCTGAGAGAACACCCCGTGTGTATGAGGCTTAAATTGGACTCCTCTCTAATCTTTGTAGAACGTCCTCACACTGGACCTGCATGGTGCAAATGCTCGCTCAACCTCAACTTTAGAATCTCTCAGGCTTCCACTCTGAATATATAATAAAAAGGTCATCAATTGTGACACATAGGAGAACATGGACACATAGAACATGGAGAATACATAGGAGAACATGGAGACACATAAGATAACATGGACACATAGGAGAACATGGAGACGTAGGAGAACGTGGACACACATAGTAGAACGTTGAGACACATAGGATAACATGGAGGACACATAGGAGAACATGGGCACATAGGAGAACATGTAGACACATAGGAGAACGAGGACACAGGAGAACATGGAGACATAGGAGAACATGGAGACACATAAGATAACATGGAGACACAGGAGAACGTGGAGACACATAGGAGAACGTGGAGACATGTAGGAGAACATGACCACATAGGAGAACATAGAGACACAGGAGAACGTGGAGACACATAGGAGAACATGGGCATATAGGAGAATGTGGACACACAGGAGAATGTGGAGGACACATAGGAGAATGTGGAGACACATAAGATAACATGGACACATAGGAGAATGTGGAGACACATAGGAGAACGTGGAGTACACATAGGAGAACATGGAGGACACATAGGAGAATGTGGAGACACATAGGAGAATGTGGAGACACATAAGATAACATGGACACATAGGAGAACGTGGAAGACACATAGGAGAACGTGGACACACATAGGGGAACGTGGAAGACACATAGGAGAACGTGGACAAACATAGGAGAACGTGGAAGACACATAGGAGAATGTGGAGACACATAGGAGAACGTGGAGACACATAGGAGAACGTGGAGACACATAGGAGAACGTGGAAGACACATAGGAGAACATGGACACACATAGGAGAATGTGGAAGACACATAGGAGAACGTGGAGACACATAGGAGAACGTGGAGACACAGAGGTGAATATGAACACATAGGATAACATGCTGGTGCGATTACTAGCTGCAGAAAAAAAACGTCTGACCCCCCCAAACCAGCTGCTGAGAGAACGCCCCGTGTGCATGAGTCTTAAATTGGACTCCTCTCTAATCTGTGTAGAACGTCCTCACACTGGACCTGCATGGTGCAAATGCTCGCTCAACCTCAACTTTAGAATCTCTCAGGCTTCCACTCTGAATATATAATAAAAAGGTCATCAATTGTGACACATAGGAGAACATGGAATACACATAGGAGAACGTGGAGGACACATAGGAGAATGTGGAGGACACATAGGAGAACATGGGCACATAGGAGAACATGTAGACACATAGGAGAACGAGGACACAGGAGAACATGGAGACACATAAGATAACATGGAGACACAGGAGAACGTGGAGACACATAGGAGAACATGGAGACATGTAGGAGAACATGGGCACATAGGAGAACATAGAGACACAGGAGAACGTGGAGACACATAGGAGAACATGGGCATATAGGAGAATGTGGAGACACAGGAGAATGTGGAGGATACATAGGAGAATGTGAAGACACATAAGATAACATGGACACATAGGAGAATGTGGAGACACATAGGAGAACGTGGAGTACACATAGGAGAACAGGGAGGACACATAGGAGAATGTGGAGACACATAGGAGAACGTGGAGACACATAAGATAACATGGACACATAGGAGAACGTGGACACACATAGGAGAACGTGGACACACATAGGAGAACGTGGACACACATAGGAGAAAGTGGAGACACATAGGAGAACGTGGAAGACACATAGGAGAACGTGGAAGACACATAGGAGAACGTGGACACACATAGGAGAATGTGGAAGACACATAGGAGAACGTGGAGACACATAGGAGAACGTGGAAGACACATAGGAGAACGTGGAGACACATAGGAGAACGTGGAAGACACATAGGAGAATGTGGAAGATACATAGGAGAACGTGGACACACATAGGAGAACGTGGAAGACACATAGGAGAACGTGGAGACACATAGGAGAACGTGGACACACATAGGAGAACGTGGAAGACACATAGGAGAACGTGGAAGACACATAGGAGAATGTGGAAGACACATAAGAGAACGTGGAGACACATAGGAGAATATGAACACATAGGATAACATGCTGGTGCGATTACTAGCTGCAGAAAAAAAACGTCTGACCCCCCCCAAACCAGCTGCTGAGAGAACGCCCCGTGTGCATGAGTCTTAAATTGGACTCCTCTCTAATCTGTGTAGAACGTCCTCACACTGGACCTGCATGGTGCAAATGCTCGCTCAACCTCAACTTTAGAATCTCTCAGGCTTCCACTCTGAATATATAATAAAAAGGTCATCAATTGTGACACATAGGAGAACATGGACACATAGAACATGGAGAATACATAGGAGAACATGGAAACACATAAGATAACATGGACACATAGGAGAACATGGAGATGTAGGAGAACGTGGACACACATAGTGGAACGTTGAGACACATAGGATAACATGGAGGACACATAGGAGAACATGGGCACATAGGAGAACATGTAGACACATAGGAGAACGAGGACACAGGAGAACATGGAGACATAGGAGAACATGGAGATACATAAGATAACATGGAGACACAGGAGAACGTGGAGACACATAGGAGAATGTGGAGACATGTAGGAGAACATGGGCACATAGGAGAACATAGAGACACATAGGAGAACATGGGCATATAGGAGAATGTGGAGGACACATAGGAGAACGTGGAGGACACATTGGAGAACGTGGAGGACACATAGGAGAACGTGGAGGACACATAGGAGAATGTGGAGACACATAAGATAACATGGACACATAGGAGAATGTGGAGACACAGGAGAATGTGGAGGACACATAGGAGAACATGGAGTACACATAGGAGAACGTGGAGGACACATAGGAGAATGTGGAGGACACATAGGAGAATGTGGAGACACATAAGATAACATGGATACATAGGAGAACGTAGAAGACACTTAGGAGAACGTGGACACACATAGGAGAACGTGGAAGACACATAGGAGAACGTGGACACACATAGGAGAACGTGGACACACATAGGAGAACGTGGACACACATAGGAGAACGTGGAAGACACATAGGAGAACGTGGACACACATAGGAGAACGTGGACACACATAGGAGAACGTGGAAGACACATAGGAGAACGTGGACACACATAGGAGAACATGGAGACACATAGGAGAACGTGGAAGACACATAGGAGAACGTGGAGACACATAGGAGAAAATGAACACATAGGATAACATGCTGGTGGGATTACTAGCTGCAGAAAAAAAACGTCTGACCCCCCCAAACCAGCTGCTGAGAGAACACCCCGTGTGTATGAGGCTTAAATTGGACTCCTCTCTAATCTGTGTAGAACGTCCTCACACTGGACCTGCATGGTGCAAATGCTCGCTCAACCTCAACTTTAGAATCTCTCAGGCTTCCACTCTGAATATAGAATAAAAAGGTCATCAATTGTGACACATAGGAGAACATGGACACATAGAACATGGAGAATACATAGGAGAACATGGAGACACATAAGATAACATGGACACATAGGAGAATGTGGAGACACATAGGAGAACGTGGAGTACACATAGGAGAACAGGGAGGACACATAGGAGAATGTGGAGACACATAGGAGAACGTGGAGACACATAAGATAACATGGACACATAGGAGAACGTGGACACACATAGGAGAACGTGGACACACATAGGAGAACGTGGACACACATAGGAGAACGTGGACACACATAGGAGAAAGTGGAGACACATAGGAGAACGTGGAAGACACATAGGAGAACGTGGAAGACACATAGGAGAACGTGGACACACATAGGAGAATGTGGAAGACACATAGGAGAACGTGGAGACACATAGGAGAACGTGGAAGACACATAGGAGAACGTGGAGACACATAGGAGAACGTGGAAGATACATAGGAGAACGTGGACACACATAGGAGAACGTGGAAGACACATAGGAGAACGTGGAGACACATAGGAGAACGTGGACACACATAGGAGAACGTGGAAGACACATAGGAGAACGTGGAAGACACATAGGAGAATGTGGAAGACACATAAGAGAACGTGGAGACACATAGGAGAATATGAACACATAGGATAACATGCTGGTGCGATTACTAGCTGCAGAAAAAAAACGTCTGACCCCCCCAAACCAGCTGCTGAGAGAACGCCCCGTGTGCATGAGTCTTAAATTGGACTCCTCTCTAATCTGTGTAGAACGTCCTCACACTGGACCTGCATGGTGCAAATGCTCGCTCAACCTCAACTTTAGAATCTCTCAGGCTTCCACTCTGAATATATAATAAAAAGGTCATCAATTGTGACACATAGGAGAACATGGACACATAGAACATGGAGAATACATAGGAGAACATGGAAACACATAAGATAACATGGACACATAGGAGAACATGGAGATGTAGGAGAACGTGGACACACATAGTGGAACGTTGAGACACATAGGATAACATGGAGGACACATAGGAGAACATGGGCACATAGGAGAACATGTAGACACATAGGAGAACGAGGACACAGGAGAACATGGAGACATAGGAGAACATGGAGATACATAAGATAACATGGAGACACAGGAGAACGTGGAGACACATAGGAGAATGTGGAGACATGTAGGAGAACATGGGCACATAGGAGAACATAGAGACACATAGGAGAACATGGGCATATAGGAGAATGTGGAGGACACATAGGAGAACGTGGAGGACACATTGGAGAACGTGGAGGACACATAGGAGAACGTGGAGGACACATAGGAGAATGTGGAGACACATAAGATAACATGGACACATAGGAGAATGTGGAGACACAGGAGAATGTGGAGGACACATAGGAGAACATGGAGTACACATAGGAGAACGTGGAGGACACATAGGAGAATGTGGAGGACACATAGGAGAATGTGGAGACACATAAGATAACATGGATACATAGGAGAACGTAGAAGACACTTAGGAGAACGTGGACACACATAGGAGAACGTGGAAGACACATAGGAGAACGTGGACACACATAGGAGAACGTGGACACACATAGGAGAACGTGGACACACATAGGAGAACGTGGACACACATAGGAGAACGTGGAAGACACATAGGAGAACGTGGACACACATAGGAGAACGTGGACACACATAGGAGAACGTGGAAGACACATAGGAGAACGTGGACACACATAGGAGAACGTGGAGACACATAGGAGAACGTGGAAGACACATAGGAGAACGTGGAGACACATAGGAGAAAATGAACACATAGGATAACATGCTGGTGGGATTACTAGCTGCAGAAAAAAAACGTCTGACCCCCCCAAACCAGCTGCTGAGAGAACACCCCGTGTGTATGAGGCTTAAATTGGACTCCTCTCTAATCTGTGTAGAACGTCCTCACACTGGACCTGCATGGTGCAAATGCTCGCTCAACCTCAACTTTAGAATCTCTCAGGCTTCCACTCTGAATATATAATAAAAAGGTCATCAATTGTGACACATAGGAGAACATGGACACATAGAACATGGAGAATACATAGGAGAACATGGAGACACATAAGATAACATGGACACATAGGAGAACATGGAGACGTAGGAGAACGTGGACACACATAGTAGAACGTTGAGACACATAGGATAACATGGAGGACACATAGGAGAACATGGGCACATAGGAGAACATGTAGACACATAGGAGAACGAGGACACAGGAGAACATGGAGACATAGGAGAACATGGAGACACATAAGATAACATGGAGACACAGGAGAACGTGGAGACACATAGGAGAACGTGGAGACATGTAGGAGAACATGAGCACATAGGAGAACATAGAGACACAGGAGAACGTGGAGACACATAGGAGAACATGGGCATATAGGAGAATGTGGACACACAGGAGAATGTGGAGGACACATGGGAGAATGTGGAGACACATAGGAGAACGTGGACACATAGGAGAATGTGGAGACACATAGGAGAACGTGGAGTACACATAGGAGAACATGGAGGACACATAGGAGAATGTGGAGACACATAGGAGAATGTGGAGACACATAAGATAACATGGACACATAGGAGAACGTGGAAGACACATAGGAGAACGTGGACACACATAGGGGAACGTGGAAGACACATAGGAGAACGTGGACAAACATAGGAGAACGTGGAAGACACATAGGAGAATGTGGAGACACATAGGAGAACGTGGAGACACATAGGAGAACGTGGAAGACACATAGGAGAACATGGACACACATAGGAGAATGTGGAAGACACATAGGAGAACGTGGAGACACATAGGAGAACGTGGAGACACATAGGAGAACGTGGAAGACACATAGGAGAACGTGGAGACACATAGGAGAACGTGGAGACACATAGGAGAATGTGGAAGATACATAGGAGAACGTGGACACACATAGGAGAACGTGGACACACATAGGAGAACGTGGAAGACACATAGGAGAACGTGGACACACATAGGAGAACGTGGAGACACATAGGAGAACGTGGAAGACACATAGGAGAACGTGGAAGACACATAGGAGAACGTGGAGACACATAGGAGAATGTGGAAGACACATAGGAGAACGTGGAGACACATAGGAGAACGTGGAGACACAGAGGAGAATATGAACACATAGGATAACATGCTGGTGCGATTACTAGCTGCAGAAAAAAAACGTCTGACCCCCCCAAACCAGCTGCTGAGAGAACGCCCCGTGTGCATGAGGCTTAAATTGGACTCCTCTCTAATCTGTGTAGAACGTCCTCACACTGGACCTGCATGGTGCAAATGCTCGCTCAACCTCAACTTTAGAATCTCTCAGGCTTCCACTCTGAATATATAATAAAAAGGTCATCAATTGTGACACATAGGAGAACATGGACACATAGAACATGGATAATACATAGGAGAACATGGAAACACATAAGATAACATGGACACATAGGAGAACATGGAGACGTAGGAGAACGTGGACACACATAGTGGAACGTTGAGACACATAGGATAACATGGAGGACACATAGGAGAACATGGGCACATAGGAGAACATGTAGACACATAGGAGAACGAGGACACAGGAGAACATGGAGACATAGGAGAACATGGAGACACATAAGATAACATGGAGACACAGGAGAACGTGGAGACACATAGGAGAACGTGGAGACATGTAGGAGAACATGGGCACATAGGAGAACATAGAGACACAGGAGAATGTGGAGACACATAGGAGAACATGGGCATATAGGAGAATGTGGAGACACAGGAGAATGTGGAGGACACATAGGAGAATGTGGAGGACACATAGGAGAACGTGGAGGACACATAGGAGAATGTGGAGACACATAAGATAACATGGACACATAGGAGAATGTGGAGACACAGGAGAATGTGGAGGACACATAGGAGAACGTGGAGGACACATAGGAGAATGTGGAGACACATAAGATAACATGGACACATAGGAGAACGTAAAAGACACATAGGAGAACGTGGACACACATAGGAGAATGTGGAAGACACATAGGAGAACGTGGACACACATAGGAGAACGTGGACACACATAGGAGAACGTGGAAGACACATAGGAGAATGTGGACACACATAGGAGAAAGTGGACACACATAGGAGAACGTGGGGACACATAGGAGAACGTGGAAGACACATAGGAGAACGTGGACACACATAGGAGAACGTGGACACACATAGGAGAACGTGGAGACACATAGGAGAACGTGGACACACATAGGAGAACGTGGACACACATAGGAGAAAGTGGAGACACATAGGAGAACGTGGAAGACACATAGGAGAACGTGGAGACACATAGGAGAATGTGGAGACACATAGGAGAACGTGGAAGACACATAGGAGAACGTGGAGACACATAGGAGAACGTGGAGAACGTGGAAGACACATAGGAGAACGTGGAGACACATAGGAGAACGTGGAGACACATAGGAGAACGTGGAAGACACATAGGAGAATGTGGAGACACATAGGAGAACGTGGACACACATAGGAGAATGTGGAAGACACATAGGAGAACGTGGAGACACATAGGAGAACGTGGAGACACATAGGAGAACGTGGAGACACATAGGAGAACGTGGAAGACACATAGGAGAACGTGGACACACATAGGAGAAAGTGGAGACACATAGGAGAATGTGGAAGACACATAGGAGAATGTGGAGACACATAGGAGAACGTGGAAGACACATAGGAGAACGTGGAGACACATAGGAGAACGTGGACACACATAGGAGAATGTGGAAGACACATAGGAGAACGTGGAGACACATAGGAGAACGTGGAGACACATAGGAGAACGTGGAGACACATAGGAGAACGTGGAAGACACATAGGAGAACGTGGAGACACATAGGAGAACGTGGAGACACATAGGAGAACGTGGAAGACACATAGGAGAACGTGGAGACACATAGGAGAACGTGGAGACACATAGGAGAACGTGGAGACACATAGGAGAACGTGGAAGACACATAGGAGAACGTGGACACACATAGGAGAAAGTGGAGACACATAGGAGAACGTGGAGACACATAGGAGAACGTGGAAGACACATAGGAGAACGTGGAGACACATAGGAGAACGTGGACACACATAGGAGAATGTGGAAGACACATAGGAGAACGTGGAGACACATAGGAGAACGTGGAGACACATAGGAGAACGTGGACACACATAGGAGAACGTGGAAGACACATAGGAGAACGTGGAGACACATAGGAGAACGTGGACACACATAGGAGAATGTGGAAGACACATAGGAGAACGTGGAGACACATAGGAGAACGTGGAGACACATAGGAGAACGTGGAGACACATAGGAGAACGTGGAAGACACATAGGAGAACGTGGAGACACATAGGAGAACGTGGAGACACATAGGAGAACGTGGAAGACACATAGGAGAATGTGGAAGACACATAGGAGAACGTGGAGACACATAGGAGAACGTGGAGACACATAGGAGAACGTGGAGACACATAGGAGAACGTGGAAGACACATAGGAGAACGTGGACACACATAGGAGAACGTGGACACACATAGGAGAACGTGGAGACACATAGGAGAACGTGGAAGACACATAGGAGAATGTGGAGACACATAGGAGAATATGAACACATAGGATAACATGCTGGTGCGATTACTAGCTGCAGAAAAAAAACGTCTGACCCCCCCAAAAAAGATGCTGAGAGAACACCCCGTGTGCATGAGGCTTAAATTGGACTCCTCTCTAATCTGTGTAGAACGTCCTCACACTGGACCTGCATGGTGCAAATGCTCGCTGTACGCACTTGTATGAGCTGAAGCCTGTGACCACCAGCCCCCCCACATCTATAGGATAAGCTGGCAGGTTTGGTCGAATTGGGGTAATTTCCATAAACAGAATTCAGCTGCCTGGGTGCGGATTGTTTGCTGCGCTCAGAGGAGGATAAACGCTGCCTGTAGACGCAGCAACACTCTGTGCTACGGCCGTAGACAATTGGTCAATTAACTGAAGCCAGTTATTTGTGAGGTCAGAAGTCACAGAATCGCAGACCCATCTGCATCCAGGCTGGGGAGGAGGCTGTGCTCGCAGGTTACATGTGTACAGCGGCGGGCTGGCTATGGAATACAAATCTGACAGCTGCTGCCGGTCTCACATGAAGTGCGCAGCGTTTAGTGCCGCCAGCAACAATCTACCAATTCTCAGCATTCCGCGTCCTTACAGCCAGACTAAAGCCTGCTGCACACTAATAGGTTTTTTTTTTTGTTTAACCCACTAGATGAACCAAAACAAAAAACGTATTATTCTGGTCAGCTCTGAACGGGAGCCGGTTGCTGCTGGTTTTCCAGCATGCATGT
The DNA here is from genome assembly GCA_037952835.1 of Lithobates septentrionalis. Classification (NCBI taxonomy): domain Eukaryota; kingdom Metazoa; phylum Chordata; class Amphibia; order Anura; family Ranidae; genus Lithobates; species Lithobates septentrionalis. Next base: position 95,559 of record JBBDGP010005348.1, read on the forward strand.
CCGACAGAAGCCGGCCAAATAACTGGCTTGTGTCAGACTGGCTGACCTGCACCCGGACCGAATGTTGGACGGTTTTTATTGAAGCTGCCAATGTCTCCCTACATTCGGCTCATGTGAATTAGGCATCCCCTCCTGGCCCAGCACTCCGTCCCATACCCCCCAGCACTCCACCCCCCCCCCAGCCCCAGCACTCTGTATCCCCCCCAGCACTCCACACACCACCCACCCCAGCACTCTGTATCCCCCCCTGGCCCAGCACTCCGTCCCATCCCCCCCATCACTTCATCGCCCCCCCCCCCAGCCCCAACACTCTGTACCCCCCCTGGCCCAGCACTGCACACACCCCCCAGCCCCAGCACTCTGTACCCCCCCGGCCCCTGCAATCTGTACCCCCCCCCCCCGGCCCAGCACGCCACACCCCCCCCAGCCCCAGCATTCTATCCCTGAAGCACCTGTTCATATTGACTCGGAAGGTGGGGGGGGGGGGGGGGGGGCTGAAGACAAACACACTGAAGATACTTTGAATTGCTGAGGGAATAGTCAGAGGTGAGGAATGAATCACCCGGTGGTGGGGCTGAGAATGGCACAGAGGTGTCCACATTCCGAGGAATCTGACAACCCGGTGACAACCTCGCCTCTGTGCAACCTGAAGAGGAAGACAAACTTCTCCGATCTTCAAGAGGCACCAACAGGCTGAACACCGGAGAGGAGCCGCGACCTCGTCACCTGACTTACCAAACACTTCACCACCATCAAAGATTTCACCAAGCAAACAATGGCCGTCCTTGTCTGGATTGTGTTTGTTTAACTCACCCCCACCCCCAAAATATCTGCCTTTCCAAGACTAAAGTGATAGAAAACACACCCTGTATAATTTACATCGTCCTTCTATTTCTGTATGGGGATGGCGGCTCTGTAATCATTCGAATTATAAAGTCCCTTTTTCCTAATGGATATCCAGCGGTCACATGACCCGGCTCTCTCCCAGCCTGTCTGCAGGAAAACATAAGTAGGAGGAGCTTCTAGTCCTCTGCTGCTGGTCACATGTTCAACATAAAAAAAAATACAGAGTAAAAATAATTAATATCAATAAACTGTTAAAAATCATCATACAAATTTATGTTTGAAATCAAATCTTTATTATTTTGTTCTAATAACATGGTGTGGGCGAATTTCTGCCAGTCACAGGCTGTGTCACACCCCTCCAGCCTGTGTTTTAGAATAAGAAGGAGGTGAAGCCTCCATCAATCTACATGTAATATCCCACCCCTATTGTGTTTAGCTGATTGAGCATGGAGGAGGAGGGAGGGAGTGGGCGGTCATTTACTATTGTGTATACGCCCACATGTTTGACTCTATAGTCATTGGGCTGCTCAGATGTGATAGGAAACTGAGCATGTGCAGAGCTGCCACCACTGCTGCAAAATCCCCAACTGGGGACATGGACAGAAGGGGGAGATAGAGAGCAGCAGGATCAACCAGGATTGTTAGCAGAAAAGGAATCTCATAGTGATGAGTGAGATCAGCGTGGAATTCACCATTTATTCATCGTTTTATGATGGGAGTTTAGTGACACTTTAGGTGGGTCTGGGCACCGGCTGCACTCCACCAGTTGCTGAACTAGAAGCCCCAGCAGCTTGCAGGCGGGATCTTCTAACAAAGAGGCACAAATTGTCCGCCATTTATTCTACTGCAACTGGAAGTTTTCTATCAGATTGACATTCGGGAGTGCGGTATTGGACATTATCTTGTGCGTTGCATTGCATGCTCTCCTTGTGCTGGAAGAGGTCTCCCCGGGCACGCCGGTTTCCTCCTTGTGCTGGAAGAGGTCTCCCCGGGCACGCCGGTTTCCTCCTTGTGCTGGAAGAGGTCTCCCCGGGCATGCCGGTTTCCTCCTTGTGCTGGAAGAGGTCTCCCCGGGCACACCGGTTTCCTCCTTGTGCTGGAAGAGGTCTCCCCGGGCACGCCGGTTTCCTCCCTGTGCTGGAAGAGGTCTCCCCGGGCACGCCGGTTTCCTCCTTGTGCTGGAAGAGGTCTCCCCGGGCACGCCGGTTTCCTCCTTGTGCTGGAAGAGGTCTCCCCGGGCACGCCGGTTTCCTCCTTGTGCTGGAAGAGGTCTCCCCGGGCATGCCGGTTTCCTCCTTGTGCTGGAAGAGGTCTCCCCGGGCACACCGGTTTCCTCCTTGTGCTGGAAGAGGTCTCCCCGGGCACGCCGGTTTCCTCCTTGTGCTGGAAGAGGTCTCCCCGGGCATGCCGGTTTCCTCCTTGTGCTAGAAGAGGTCTCCCCGGGCACGCCGGTTTCCTCCTTGTGCTAGAAGAGGTCTCCCCGGGCACGCCGGTTTCCTCCTTGTGCTGGAAGAGGTCTCCCCGGGCACGCCGGTTTCCTCCTTGTGCTAGAAGAGGTCTCCCCGGGCACGCCGGTTTCCTCCTTGTGCTGGAAGAGGTCTCCCCGGGCACGCCGGTTTCCTCCCTGCGCTGGAAGAGGTCTCCCCGGGCACGCCGGTTTCCTCCCTGTGCTGGAAGAGGTCTCCCCGGGCACGCCGGTTTCCTCCTTGTGCTGGAGGAGGTCTCCCCGGGCACACCGGTTTCCTCCCTGTGCTGGAAGAGGTCTCCCCGGGCACGCCAGTTTCCTCCTTGTGCTGGAAGAGGTCTCCCCGGGCACACCGGTTTCCTCCCTGTGCTGGAAGAGGTCTCCCCGGGCACGCCGGTTTCCTCCCTGTGCTGGAAGAGGTCTCCCCGGGCACGCCAGTTTCCTCCTTGTGCTGGAGGAGGTCTCCCCAGGCACGCCGGTTTCCTCCTTGTGCTGGAGGAGGTCTCCCCGGGCACGCCGGTTTCCTCCTTGTGCTGGAGGAGGTCTCCCCGGGCACGCCAGTTTCCTCCTTGTGCTGGAAGAGGTCTCCCCGGGCACGCCGGTTTCCTCCTTCTCCATAGACTTATCGGTAGGCTGATTGGCTCCTTTCTATGGCCTTTGTATGTTATTCTACTGAGCATGTCCAATATGGCGGCTCCCTCCCCATCTGAAGCACTTTGAGGCCCTGAGGAGAAAAGAGATCTAGAAACAGAAAATGATTGAATATGAAGAAGCTGCCAATCGACCAAAAACACAACGCATGGCCTTTATATACCCTGAAGATCAAAATTAGAGAACAACCTACAATTTCCTAAATTTCAGGGTCACGGCTTAGTCCTGTGAGAAACGATCTAAACGGCAGTAAAAGAGAATATTTGTTAAACATATTTCATGAGTTGCCTACAGGGTGGGGGGGGAGTATTTGATCCCCAAGTAATACACGACTTAGTAGTTGGTGGAGAAACCCTTGTTGGTGATCACAGAGGTCAGACGTTTCTTGTAGGTGGTGATCAGTTTCCACACATCTCAGGAGGGATTTTCTCTTCTTTACAGATCTTCTCTAAATCCTGAAGGTTTCTTGGCAACTCGAAGTTTCATCTCCTCCATACATTTTCTATAGGATTAAGGTCTGGAGACTGGATAGGCCACTCCATGACCTTCATGTGCTTCTTCTTGAGCCCCTCCTTTGTTGCCTTGGTGATATGTTTTGGGTGATTGTCATGCTGGAAGACCCATCCATGACCCATCTTCAGTGTTCTGGATGAGGGAAGAAGGTTCTCCTCCAAGATCTTACAATACATGGCCCCGCCCATTGGCCCCTCAATGCGGCAAAATCGGCCTGAACCTTTATCAGAGAAACACCCCAAATCATCATGTTTCCACCTCCGTGTGACTGTAGGGATGTGGTGTGACTGTAGGGATGATGTGACTGTAGGGATGGTGTGTGACTGTAGGGATGGTGTGTGACTGTAGGGATGATGTGTGACTGTAGGGATGATGTGTGACTGTAGGGATGATGTGTGACTGTAGGGATGGGGTGTGACTGTAGGGATGTTGTGACTGTAGGGATGATGTGACTGTAGGGATGATGTGACTGTAGGGATGATGTGTGACTGTAGGGATGATGTGACTGTAGGGATGGTGTGTGACTGTAGGGATGATGTGTGACTGTAGGGATGATGTGTGACTGTAGGGATGGTGTGACTGTAGGGATGATGTGACTGTAGGGATGATGTGACTGTAGGGATGATGTGACTGTAGGGATGATGTGTGACTGTAGGGATGGTGTGACTGTAGGGATGATGTGTGACTGTAGGGATGATGTGACTGTAGGGATGATGTGTGACTGTAGGGATGATGTGACTGTAGGGATGATGTGTGACTGTAGGGATGATGTGACTGTAGGGATGATGTGACTGTAGGGATGATGTGTGACTGTAGGGATGATGTGACTGTAGGGATGATGTGACTGTAGGGATGATGATGTTTGACTGTAGGGATGATGTTTGACTGTAGGGATGATGTGACTGTAGGGATGATGTGTGACTGTAGGGATGATGTGACTGTAGGGATGGTGTGTGACTGTAGGGATGGTGTGTGACTGTAGGGATGATGTGTGACTGTAGGGATGATGTGACTGTAGGGATGATGTGTGACTGTAGGGATGATGTGACTGTGGGGATGATGTGACTGTAGGGATGGTGTGTGACTGTAGGGATGATGTGTGACTGTAGGGATGGGGTGTGACTGTAGGGATGGTGTGTGACTGTAGGGATGGTGTGTGACTGTAGGGATGATGTGTGACTGTAGGGATGATGTGACTGTAGGGATGGTGTGTGACTGTAGGGATGATGTGTGACTGTAGGGATGATGTGTGACTGTAGGGATGGTGTGTGACTGTAGGGATGATGTGTGACTGTAGGGATGATGATGTGACTGTAGGGATGGTGTGTGACTGTAGGGATGATGTGTGACTGTAGGGATGATGTATGACTGTAGGGATGATGTGTGACTGTAGGGATGATGTGTGACTGTAGGGATGATGTGTGACTGTAGGGATGATGTGTGACTGTAGGGATGATGTGTGACTGTAGGGATGATGTGACTGTAGGGATGAGGTGTGACTGTAGGGATGGTGTGTGACTGTAGGGATGATATGACTGTAGGGATGATGTGACTGTAGGGATGATGTGACTGTAGGGATGATATGACTGTAGGGATGATGTGTGACTGTAGGGATGATGTGACTGTAGTGATGAGGTGTGACTGTAGTGATGAGGTGTGACTGTAGGGATGGTGTGTGACTGTAGGGATGATATGACTGTAGGGATGATGTGACTGTAGGGATGATGTGACTGTAGGGATGATATGACTGTAGGGATGATGTGACTGTAGGGATGATGTGACTGTAGGGATGATGTGACTGTAGGGATGATGTGTGACTGTAGGGATGATGTGACTGTAGGGATGGTGTTCTTAGGGTCATAGTCAGCATTTTTCTTCCTACAAACGATGGGTCTTCCCAGCACGTGGTGCTATGCCGGTATACGGTATGTACACAGCACACAGTACTGTGTGGGAATACCTTATGAACACAGCACATGGTGCCATGCGGGTATATGGTATGTACGCAGCACTCGGTACCGCGCCGGTATACAGTATGTTTGCAGCACGCGGTACCACGCCGGTATACGGTATGTACGCAGCACGCAGTACCGCACCAGTATACGGTATGTACGCAGCACACGGTACCACGCCGGTATACGGTATGTACGCAGCACGCGGTACCACGCCGGTATACGGTATGTACGCAGCACGCGGTACCACGCCGGTATACGGTATGTACGCGGCACCACGCCGGTATACGGTATGTACGCAGCACGCGGTACCACGCCGGTATACGGTATGTACGCAGCACGCGGTACCACGCCGGTATACGGTATGTACGCAGCACGCGGTACCACGCCGGTATACGGTATGTACGCGGCACCACGCCGGTATACGGTATGTACGCAGCACGCGGTACCACGCCGGTATACGGTATGTATGCTTCATCAGCGAATGATATTCCAATACAAATACAATAAACAGAACCACAACACACAGATGGATACATTGAAGCCCTCCTTCCCACTGCAACAATGATCTGTAAAAATCAGAATTTGGCGCACATTATTATAAACGCACAGCAGTGTGTACTCCAGTACTGTGCCTTGGTTTGCTGTCTATTTAGAATGGCACCCTAACGCATTGCAACCCACAAAGCAGATCCCAGGTGTAAGTTGCTTCATGAAAAGTGCGGCATGCGGTGTCTGGTGTATTGTGACCCATTCAAAATAAATGGTCTTCTTAATGCAACGCATGGAAAACGCACGCTAACACAACGTACTGCCGTAAATAAGCCCGTATAGTGTCCTTATATTACTCCAACCCACAGAGCTGGTGGGATGAGTGGAATTTCATGTATAAACTCCACGGCTTCATGTGGACGTCACCCCCCCCCCCCCCCCCCCTTCTTACTGCCCCCCCTTTTCCCTGCCCTCTGCCAAGATATTCCGTGCATGCACCTGCTCCAGCTGGGAATATTTGGTGGGAGTCCTCCTCTGGCCTCACCCACTGCACTTGTCTCAGCCTCTGATTGGCTGCTGGGAGGTTCCATGGTAATGTAGTAGGAGCATGTCCCCCCAGATGGTGAGTGTCCCATGCTGGGGTCACATAGGGAGGAAGTGGCAGAGGATGCCCCGGTCCTTTCTGGTGAAGAAGCCATGCAGCCACAGGATCCCCAACTATGGCCAGCTCCTGGAGGCGCAGCCAGGTGAGAGCGCATGCTGCAAACACTGGGGGGGGGGGACAGGGGGCTGTCCATCCTTCTATCACTTCATTCATTGCTTGTGTTCATTGAGTGATCTCTGGCCCCAGGTGTGCGGGGGGCGATCTCCAGCCTCAGGTGTGCGGGGGGCGATCTCCAGCCTCAGGTGTGTGTGGGGGGGCGATCTCCAGCCTCAGGTGTGTGGGGGGTGATCTCCAGCCTCAGGTGTGCGGGGGGCGATCTCCAGCCTCAGGTGTGCGGGGGGCGATCTCCAGTCTCAGGTGTGTGTGGGGGGGCGATCTCCAGCCTCAGGTGTGTGGGGGGTGATCTCCAGCCTCAGGTGTGTGGGGGGTGATCTCCAGCCTCAGGTGTGTGTGGGGGGGTGATCTCCAGCCTCAGGTGTGTGTGGGGGGGGGCGATCTCCAGCCTCAGGTGTGCGGGGGGCGATCTCCAGCCTCAGGTGTGTGTGGGGGGGCGATCTCCAGCCTCAGGTGTGTGGGGGGGATCTACAGTCTCAGGTGTGTGGGGGGTGATCTACAGTCTCAGGTGTGTGGGGGGGATCTACAGTCTCAGGTGTGTGGGGGGTGATCTACAGTCTCAGGTGTGTGGGGGGTGATCTACAGTCTCAGGTGTGTGGGGGGTGATCTACAGTCTCAGGTGTGTGGGGGGTGATCTACAGTCTCAGGTGTGTGGGGGGGGGTGATCTACAGTCTCAGGTGTGTGGGGGGGTGATCTCCAGCCTCAGGTGTGTGGGGGGCGATCTACAGTCTCAGGTGTGTGGGGGGGATCTACAGTCTCAGGTGTGTGGGGGGGGATCTCCAGTCTCAGGTGTGTGGGGGGCGATCTCCAGCCTCAGGTGTGTGGGGGGGATCTACAGTCTCAGGTGTGTGGGGGGTGATCTACAGTCTCAGGTGTGTGGGGGGTGATCTACAGTCTCAGGTGTGTGGGGGGTGATCTACAGTCTCAGGTGTGTGGGGGGGTGATCTCCAGCCTCAGGTGTGTGGGGGGCGATCTACAGTCTCAGGTGTGTGGGGGGGATCTACAGTCTCAGGTGTGTGGGGGGGGGGATCTCCAGTCTCAGGTGTGTGGGGGGCGATCTCCAGCCTCAGGTGTGTGGGGGGGATCTACAGTCTCAGGTGTGTGGGGCGTGATCTACAGTCTCAGGTGTGTGGGGGGGATCTACAGTCTCAGGTGTGTGGGGGGTGATCTACAGTCTCAGGTGTGTGGGGGGTGATCTACAGTCTCAGGTGTGTGTGGGGGGGTGATCTACAGTCTCAGGTGTGTGTGGGGGGGTGATCTCCAGCCTCAGGTGTGTGTGGGGGGGCGATCTCCAGCCTCAGGTGTGTGTGGGGGGGCGATCTCCAGCCTCAGGTGTCTGGGGGGGTGATCTCCAGTCTCAGGTGTGTGTGGGGTGATCTCCAGTCTCAGGTGTGTGTGGGGTGATCTCCAGTCTCAGGTGTCTGGGGGGGGGATCTCCAGTCTCAGGTGTGTGGGGGGTGATCTACAGTCTCAGGTGTGTGGGGGGGTGATCTCCAGCCTCAGGTGTGTGGGGGGCGATCTACAGTCTCAGGTGTGTGGGGGGGATCTACAGTCTCAGGTGTGTGGGGGGGGATCTCCAGTCTCAGGTGTGTGGGGGGCGATCTCCAGCCTCAGGTGTGTGGGGGGGATCTACAGTCTCAGGTGTGTGGGGGGTGATCTACAGTCTCAGGTGTGTGGGGGGTGATCTACAGTCTCAGGTGTGTGGGGGGTGATCTACAGTCTCAGGTGTGTGGGGGGGTGATCTCCAGCCTCAGGTGTGTGGGGGGCGATCTACAGTCTCAGGTGTGTGGGGGGGATCTACAGTCTCAGGTGTGTGGGGGGGGGGATCTCCAGTCTCAGGTGTGTGGGGGGCGATCTCCAGCCTCAGGTGTGTGGGGGGGATCTACAGTCTCAGGTGTGTGGGGCGTGATCTACAGTCTCAGGTGTGTGGGGGGGATCTACAGTCTCAGGTGTGTGGGGGGTGATCTACAGTCTCAGGTGTGTGGGGGGTGATCTACAGTCTCAGGTGTGTGTGGGGGGGTGATCTACAGTCTCAGGTGTGTGTGGGGGGGTGATCTCCAGCCTCAGGTGTGTGTGGGGGGGCGATCTCCAGCCTCAGGTGTGTGTGGGGGGGCGATCTCCAGCCTCAGGTGTCTGGGGGGGTGATCTCCAGTCTCAGGTGTGTGTGGGGTGATCTCCAGTCTCAGGTGTGTGTGGGGTGATCTCCAGTCTCAGGTGTCTGGGGGGGGGATCTCCAGTCTCAGGTGTGTGGGGGGTGATCTCCAGTCTCAGGTGTGGGGGGGGGGGTGATCTCCAGTCTCAGGTGTGCGGGGGGTGATCTCCAGTCTCAGGTGTGTGGGGGTGATCTCCAGTCTCAGGTGTGTGGGGGTGATCTCCAGTCTCAGGTGTGTGTGGGGGGGTGATCTCCAGTCTCAGGTGTGTGTGGGGGGGTGATCTCCAGTCTCAGGTGTGTGTGGGGGGGGATCTCCAGTCTCAGGTGTGTGGGAGGGGATCTCCAGTCTCAGGTGTGTGGGGGGGGATCTCCAGTCTCAGGTGTGTGGGGGGTGATCTCCAGTCTCAGGTGTGTGGGGGGGTGATCTCCAGTCTCAGGTGTGTGGGGGGGATCTCCAGTCTCAGGTGTGTGGGGGGGATCTCCAGTCTCAGGTGTGTGTGGGGGGTGATCTCCAGTCTCAGGTGTGTGGGGGGGGGGATCTCCAGTCTCAGGTGTGTGGGGGGGGGATCTCCAGTCTCAGGTGTGGGGGGGGGATCTCTAGTCTCAGGTGTGTGGGGGGGTGATCTCCAGTCTCAGGTGTGTGGGGGGGTGATCTCCAGTCTCAGGTGTGTGGGGGGTGATCTCCAGTCTCGTGTGTGTGGGGGGGGGATCTCCAGTCTCAGGTGTGTGTGGGGGGGGGATCTCCAGTCTCAGGTGTGTGTGGGGGGGTGATCTCCAGTCTCAGGTGTGTGGGGGGTGATCTCCAGTCTTAGGTGTGTGGGGGGTGATCTCCAGTCTTAGGTGTGTGGGGGGGTGATCTCCAGTCTCAGGTGTGTGTGGGGGGGTGATCTCCAGTCTCGTGTGTGTGGGGGGGGGATCTCCAGTCTCAGGTGTGTGTGGGGGGGGATCTCCAGTCTCAGGTGTGTGTGGGGGGGTGATCTCCAGTCTCAGGTGTGTGGGGGGTGATCTCCAGTCTCAGGTGTGTGTGGGGGGGTGATCTCCAGTCTCAGGTGTGTGTGGGGGGGGTGATCTACAGTCTTAGGTGTGTGGGGGGGTGATCTCCAGTCTCAGGTGTGTGTGGGGGGTGATCTACAGTCTCAGGTGTGTGGGGGGGTGATCTCCAGTCTCAGGTGTGTGGGGGGTGATCTCCAGTCTCAGGTGTCTGGGGGGGTGATCTCCAGTCTCAGGTGTGTGTGGGGTGATCTCCAGTCTCAGGTGTGGGGGGGGGTGATCTCCAGTCTCAGGTGTGTGGGGGGTGATCTCCAGTCTCAGGTGTCTGGGGGGTGATCTCCAGTCTCAGGTGTGTGTGGGGTGATCTCCAGTCTCAGGTGTGTGGGGGGTGATCTCCAGTCTCAGGTGTGGGGGGGGGTGATCTCCAGTCTCAGGTGTGTGGGGGGTGATCTCCAGTCTCAGGTGTGTGTGGGGGTGATCTCCAGTCTCAGGTGTGTGTGGGGGGGTGATCTCCAGTCTCAGGTGTGTGTGGGGGGGGTGATCTCCAGTCTTAGGTGTGTGGGGGGGATCTCCAGTCTCAGGTGTGTGGGGGGGATCTCCAGTCTCAGGTGTGTCTGGGGGGTGATCTCCAGTCTCAGGTGTGTCTGGGGGGTGATCTCCAGTCTCAGGTGTGTGGGGGGGATCTCCAGTCTCAGGTGTGTGGGGGGGGATCTCCAGTCTCAGGTGTGTGGGGGGATCTCCAGTCTCAGGTGTGTGGGGGGTGATCTCCAGTCTCAGGTGTGTGGGGGGGTGATCTCCAGTCTCAGGTGTGTGGGGGGGTGATCTCCAGTCTCAGGTGTGTGGGGGGGTGATCTCCAGTCTCAGGTGTGTGGGGGGGTGATCTCCAGTCTCAGGTGTGTGTGGGGGGTGATCTCCAGTCTCAGGTGTGTGGGGGGGATCTCCAGTCTCAGGTGTGTGGGGGGGGATCTCCAGTCTCAGGTGTGTGGGGGGTGATCTCCAGTCTCAGGTGTGTGGGGTGTGATCTCCAGTCTCAGGTGTGTGTGGGGGGGTGATCTCCAGTCTCAGGTGTGTGTGGGGGGGGTGATCTCCAGTCTCAGGTGTGTGGGGGGTGATCTACAGTCTCAGGTGTGTGGGGGGTGATCTCCAGTCTTAGGTGTGTGGGGGGGTGATCTCCAGTCTCAGGTGTGTGTGGGGGGGTGATCTCCAGTCTCAGGTGTGTGTGGGGGGGGTGATCTCCAGTCTCAGGTGTGTGGGGGGTGATCTCCAGTCTCAGGTGTCTGGGGGGGTGATCTCCAGTCTCAGGTGTGTGGGGGGTGATCTCCAGTCTCAGGTGTGGGGGGGGGTGATCTCCAGTCTCAGGTGTGGGGGGGGGGGTGATCTCCAGTCTCAGGTGTGCGGGGGGTGATCTCCAGTCTCAGGTGTGTGTGGGGGTGATCTCCAGTCTCAGGTGTGTGTGGGGGGGTGATCTCCAGTCTCAGGTGTGTGTGGGGGGGTGATCTCCAGTCTTAGGTGTGTGGGGGGGATCTCCAGTCTCAGGTGTGTGGGGGGGATCTCCAGTCTCAGGTGTGTCTGGGGGGTGATCTCCAGTCTCAGGTGTGTCTGGGGGGTGATCTCCAGTCTCAGGTGTGTGGGGGGGATCTCCAGTCTCAGGTGTGTGGGGGGGGATCTCCAGTCTCAGGTGTGTGGGGGGGGATCTCCAGTCTCAGGTGTGTGGGGGGTGATCTCCAGTCTCAGGTGTGTGGGGGGGTGATCTCCAGTCTCAGGTGTGTGGGGGGGTGATCTCCAGTCTCAGGTGTGTGGGGGGGTGATCTCCAGTCTCAGGTGTGTGGGGGGGTGATCTCCAGTCTCAGGTGTGTGTGGGGGGTGATCTCCAGTCTCAGGTGTGTGGGGGGGATCTCCAGTCTCAGGTGTGTGGGGGGGGATCTCCAGTCTCAGGTGTGTGGGGGGTGATCTCCAGTCTCAGGTGTGTGGGGTGTGATCTCCAGTCTCAGGTGTGTGGGGGGTGATCTCCAGTCTCAGGTGTGTGTGGGGGGGGGGGTGATCTCCAGTCTCAGGTGTGTGGGGGGTGATCTACAGTCTCAGGTGTGTGGGGGGTGATCTCCAGTCTTAGGTGTGTGGGGGGGTGATCTCCAGTCTCAGGTGTGTGTGGGGGGGTGATCTCCAGTCTCAGGTGTGTGTGGGGGGGTGATCTCCAGTCTCAGGTGTGCGGGGGGGGGTGATCTCCAGTCTCAGGTGTGTGTGGGGTGATCTCCAGTCTCAGGTGTGTGGGGGGGTGATCTCCAGTTTCAGGTGTGCGGGGGGGGGTGATCTCCAGTCTCAGGTGTGCGGGGGGGGGGGGTGATCTCCAGTCTCAGGTGTGTGTGGGGTGATCTCCAGTCTCAGGTGTGTGGGGGGGGTGATCTCCAGTCTCAGATGTGTGGGGGGGGGGTGATCTCCAGTCTCAGGTGTGTGTGTGGGGGGTGGTCTCCAGTCTCAGGTGTGTGTGGGGGGTGATCTCCAGTCTCAGGTGTGTGGGGGGTGATCTCCAGTCTCAGGTGTGTGTGGGGGGGTGATCTCCAGTCTCAGGTGTGGGGGGGTGATCTCCAGTTTCAGGTGTGCGGGGGGGGTGATCTCCAGTTTCAGGTGTGCGGGGGGGGTGATCTCCAGTTTCAGGTGTGCGGGGGGGGTGATCTCCAGTCTCAGGTGTGCGGGGGGGGGGGTGATCTCCAGTCTCAGGTGTGCGGGGGGGTGATCTCCAGTCTCAGGTGTGTGTGGGGGGGGTGATCTCCAGTCTCAGGTGTGGGGGGGGGCGATCTCCAGTCTCAGGTGTGGGGGGGGCGATCTCCAGTCTCAGGTGTGTGTGTGGGGGGGTGATCTCCAGTTTCAGGTGTGCGGGGGGGGTGATCTCCAGTCTCAGGTGTGTGGGGGGGCGATCTCCAGTCTCAGGTGTGGGGGGGGCGATCTCCAGTCTCAGGTGTGGGGGGGGCGATCTCCAGTCTCAGGTGTGTGTGTGGGGGGGTGATCTCCAGTTTCAGGTGTGCGGGGGGGGTGATCTCCAGTCTCAGGTGTGTGGGGGGGCGATCTCCAGTCTCAGGTGTGGGGGGGCGATCTCCAGTCTCAGGTGTGGGGGGGGCGATCTCCAGCCTCTGGTGTGTGGGGGGGGGGGAGGTGATCTCCAGCCTCAGGCATCTACCAATAAGTTTCAGTCACTTTGATCTCTGCTCCTATCAGCATGCTCCTTGCACTGCAGCACTGCTGATTCTTCTCTGGTCTCCAGGTCCCCGGTGCCGCCATGTTTACTAAGGGAATGAGGCTGTGACTCCTTGCAGCTTCGTCTGTACACCCGCTGTGCCCATTATGAGGGGTTCTCACCATCCCTGTGCTGAGTTCCCGGGTCTGTACACCCGCTGTGCCCATTATGAGGGGTTCCCACCATCCCTGTGCCCATTATGAGGGGTTCCCTCCATCCCTGTGCTGAGTTCCCGGGTCTGTACACCCGCTGTGCCCATTATGAGGGGTTCCCACCATCCCTGTGCCGAGTTCCCGGGTCTGTACACCCGCTGTGCCCATTATGAGGGGTTCCCACCATCCCTGTGCTGAGTTCCCGGGTCTGTACACCCGCTGTGCCCATTATGAGGGGTTCCCACCATCCCTGTGCTGAGTTCCCGGGTCTGTACACCCGCTGTGCCCATTATGAGGGGTTCTCACCATCCCTGTGCCGAGTTCTCGGGTCTGTACACCCGCTGTGCCCATTATGAGGGGTTCCCACCATCCCTGTGCTGAGTTCTCGGGTCTGTACACCCGCTGGGAGGGGGGGGTACATAAGGCGGAGCTTCCATCTATGGTGAAGTTCCGGTTTCCTCTTATATGAGATTGTAGTATTTGGATCTGATTGGATGATTGGAGGGGTGGGGACTCGGTGTAAAGTATGATTTATTATTGGAATGTTGTATTTCTGATGCAGGGTTTGGTCCTCTCCATATATCAGAGGGAGGAGCCCTCCGCCATCACACAGGACATCACAAAAAAGTGGGCGTCACCGGCAGCAGATACAACCCAGGAGGATCTGTACGATGAATCCGTCCTACGCCCTCTGGAGCTCAGGATGGGTAATGCTCTCACAGTTCTAACCAATGGACTACCTCTAAAAGACAGCCTGACCAACTTGCACACGCCCCCGAGGAGCAGAACAGTAGCGGCTGGGCTTTCAGGACTAGTGAATAAACCTGAGTTTCTGCCTTCTGAAGCGGATCTGGCCCAAGTCTTAGATTCTGAGGCCGGTGTGGACTTTCAGAAGGCGGGTAGACCGCACTCCAACCATAAACTGCGGCACTGCCGCTACTTCAGCTGCCCGCACTGCGCCAAGGCCTACAGCAGTCTGGGGGCGCTGAAGATGCACATCCGGACCCACACCTTGCCCTGCGCTTGTCGGATTTGTGGCAAAGCTTTCTCCAGACCGTGGCTCCTGCAGGGACATATCAGAACTCATACAGGTGAGATGACCAATCACAGCCCTCTGTGTCCCTACAGCACGCCCACCATCCTGTACACCCCGCCCTCCATGTGACAGTTCTCTGGCTTGGTGATTGGCTCTCTCTGCACTGTGGGAGGAGACTGGGAGTGTTCTCATTCAGATTTTCACCCAAATTTAGCTTCATTATTAGAGGTGCGATTTGTCAGTTTGTGCGGCCCGCCATGTGATCGACAATTACACATTCTGGATAAGGGAGTGATAGGATTTTTTGCCTTCTTTGTCCAATTGGGGAGATTTTCCTTCATTTCCTGTCCCATAGTCACAACAGGAATTTAGAGGAAATCCCTGCAAAGTGAGGGAATCCCAGAACTAGTGTCCCCATTGGAAAATTTCCTCTCAGGGGACAACCCAAAAGGACCATTTCTGTAAGCCAATCAGGTTCTACGGCACTGTCAGTATAACCCAGAGAGGGCGGGGCACAGGGGCGGCCCCATTCATGAGATATACTTTGTTACCATTGTATTCATACAGAAGGATTTCACCCCAATATTGAAAAACATTTCTCAGCACAACCACACATGTGACTTCCTAAGCCACGCCCACATCGCCGCCCGTCACATATCGCAACAATGTCAAATATTGTCAAACTTTTACATGGAACTCCTAAAACTCGGCATTGATGTATAGAACACTCAGGGAACAGACATTACTAATCAATAGCCAGGAAGTCTGTTCAGGTCTTTAGCTGTGGTGATCGGTGACATTAGGGACCTGGCTGTGCTGTCTGGCAGAGGTGCCTGAATTTTAAGGACAGCTGATCTTTGGGCTGGTAAAACATTATATACTAAAAATAAATACTGTGTGTGTGTGTGTGTGTGTGTATATGTGTATATGTGTATATATATATATATATATATATATATATATATATATATATATATATATATATATATATATATATATAAATAAAAGGGTTCTTCAGAAAGTTTCTGCACTATTTTTAACTTTATTGAATATAAAAAAGCGTGGAAACTTTTTGAAGACCCCTCGTGTGTGTGTGTGTGTGTGTATATATATATATATATACTGTATATTTGGATGCTTGTCTGTAGTTTTGCTTTCAAGTCCCCATAAACAGCCATATAGCCTGTATTTCAGCCTATCCCATCCTGAGGTTTACACCATCCTGCCAGACAGCACAGCCAGGTTAGTGACTGGGCTTTTCTGCAGTTAAACAATACAGATTATCCCAAGCCTGTGATTGGACAGTGAAAGATTAATGAAGTCATCCCTCTGCTCTCTCCTTCTGTCCGCGTGTTCCCTGTTAGCACCTGTTCATGCAGCTGAGCCTGGATTGGTCGGGGTTTCTTGTATAGTCCATCTTTCTATCTCTGTGTTGCTCTTCAGTCCGGATGTTTTACTCGCTGTGTTCTCTCTTGTAGGTGAGAAGCCTTTTTCCTGCTATCACTGTGGGCGTGGCTTTGCGGACCGCTCCAACCTGCGCGCCCACCTGCAGACGCACGCCGAGGTGAAGCGATATCGCTGTCCAGGCTGCGGCAAGACCTTCTCCCGCATCTCCCTCCTCACTAAGCACCGCGACGGCTGCTGCTGCCCGCTGTCCTGACACTCCAAACTGTTCAGTGAGGGCGAAACGCGTACCTGGAACTTCACACTGAGCACAATACTGTGCGGGAGGAGGGCCACTATTGGTCTGTTTGCTGATGACGGATTTCCTGTATCTTGGACGTGTCATGATTGAGGGCCATCTGTTGTCACCACTGCTGAAGTGCAGGGACCACCACTGTGATGACGATTATCGGGGGGTCCCTGGATTTCAGATCTAGGAGATCAGACCACCCACCCCGGGTCCAATCCCTCCCAGCACTGAACTACTTACCTCTCTAGAGGTGCAAACAAACGGCAACTGCCCCAGCCGATAACCGGCCGAACAGCGAGGAGCGCATGGAAGGACGACACATGTCAGACAACAACAAAGAGAAAGTCCCGGCTCAACTCACCAGCCAGCCGGCAACCAACCCAATTATCCTAACAGTTCATGGTAAAACAGAGGCTTAGTTTGCACCCATATGAACATACATGCGAGTCACGGCACCACGATATTATCTGCATTCTGAGAGCCTCCATAGTAGAAGCACATACATTCTAATATATAGATCTGGGAAGGTGAGCCTGGAGGAGCCCACCCCTCCTTAAAGGTTCAGGGGTGACACCCAGTATATAGCACAATGGAAGTGAAGGTATCCAGTGCCCCTGTTTCGTCAGATTAGCTGACCTGTCAGATTTTGTAACAGAAGTGACGTTCCATCACCGCCATGTTACTACACCCCGCACTCGTCCACAGTAATGATACAGTGAGAAAGCAGCCATTTTGGTACCCCACGCGCTCGTCCACAGTAATGATACAGTGAGAAGGCGGCAAACGGCCATCTTGGTACACCCCGCACTCGTATACAGTAATGATACAGTGAGAAGGCGGCAAACGGCCATCTTGGTACACCCCGCACTCATCCACAGTAAGGATACACTGAGAAGGTGGTGTTTCGTCACATATGGCTACCCATCACATTTGGCTACCCGCTGGACTGCGCATGCGTGACGCCGCCATAATGCGTTCCAACACTGTGGCGATCTGCGCTTGTGCAGAATTTTGTGGCCACACCCTGAGTCCTGGTTCCAGCCCCACCATCCAAGTGGACATAGAGGTAGATTATAATTATGCCAAGCGAAGCTATGCCATGTCCGAAGCGTGGCGAGCCCGCGAGGGGCCCTGTGGCAAAGTGTTGTCTTACAACAGTGTTGGAACGCATATGGCGGCGTCGCGCATGCGCACTCCAGCGGGTAGCAAAATGTGATGGGTAGCCAATGTGACGAAACAGTGGCAAGTGGCCATCTTGGTACACCTCACACTCGCCCATGGTAATGATACATTGAGAAGGCGGCAAGCGGCCATCTTGGTACACCTCGCACTCGTCCACGGTAATGATACATTGAGAAGGCGGCGAGCGGCTATCTTGGTACACCTCGCACTCGTCCACAGTAATGATACAGTGAGAAGGCGGCAAGCGGCCATCTTGGTACACCCCACACTCGTCCACAGTAAGGATACAATGAGAAGACGACAAGCGGACATCTTGTTACACCACCGGAGTCTAGCATTTCACTTATTTTTCCAGTAAGCTGATAGTGATATACAGGATTTAGAAATCCGTCTGACTCTTTAGATGTTGACTTTTAAAAGCAGCGGCGAGCCTTCTGATCTCACAGGTTTGTTAATCTGACAGAACACTGCTGCTTTCAAAAATCAACATCAAAACAGCCAGACGGATTTCTAAATCCTGTATATCACCATATAAGGTCAGTTTACTGGTAAAAATAAGTGTGAAATACAAGACTCCGCTGGGTGTAAAAAGATGTCCGCTTGCTGCCTTCTGACTGTATCCTTGCTGTGGAGGAGTGTGGGGTGCACCAAGATGGAGGTGATGGAATGTCACTTCTGTTACAAAGTCTGACAGGTTGCCTAATCTGACAAAACGCCTCCACTCACCAATTCACCAACAGTACAAACAAATGGTCACTGCCCCAACCTATGACCGACCCCGAGGAGCGCATGGAAGGGCGACACATGTCAGACAACAAAGAAAAATTCTCAACTCACCAGCCAGCCGGAAACCATCCAAATTTTCCTAACAGTTTTCTAGAGCCCAGCACCATAGCCTGTACCTACAGATCCCAACTGTCCCGGATTTGGAGAGACTGTCCCGGATTTGGAGAGACTGTCCCGGATTTGGAGAGACTGTCCCGGATTTGGAGAGACTGTCCCAGATTTGGATCAATGTCCCTCCTCATTTGTCCCTCATTTTGATCTGATATATATAGTTTGTATATAAAATGCACTTTTTATTTTCAAATAGTGTTTTTCCAGGGCTAAACCAAATTCTAAATTGCTGCATTTGTACATTTCAAAATCCAATATAAAGGAATAATAGTGGTAAAAAAAACACTTGTGGTGCGTTTACAGTAACTAATTTTTTTTTTGGTATAATTCTCCTTTAAGGGGGTGTGTCCTATGCCTACATATTTTTGCTAATAGGTATCCCTCGTTCCTATGTCAGAAAGTTGGGAGGTGTGAATAGCTCCACCCATGCCTGAAACTGCTGAACTGGAGGCGTGGATTAGTAATACTAGGGGCGGAGCTTATAGCTGACTTGGAGAGAAGTCAAGGAATGATTGGTAGATAACCCCATGATTGGTTCTTGCACTTTAGGGGTATTGGTGGCTTCTATCATATGATTGTCATGGCGACTGTAGGAGGTGACCAGCGCTGTCGCTTGTTTCCAGGGATAGCCAGAAAATGCTTTTTGGTTTTTAGTTCTAGCCAACATGTTTCACTCCCTTGCTGACCAGGCTGGGAATGAAGTCTACATCCATATCACCTAATTCTATGGGGGGGGTATGAGACCCCCCCCCCCCCACCCGTCTGTATGGAATCCTCCTTCCTCTATGGACGCCTTCTGCCTATTAAATGTCTCCAACATCAAACAATGGTGAGAAATCGACACAAAGTATCAATCTGAATGTGACGTCACCCGGCTCCGCAACGTCATTTCCTAGAAATAAAGTGAAGTATTTGTAATGTATCGGGGGAGGGGGTCCTGTACTGGGAGCAATATGGGGGGGCCATCACTGTCCGCTCCACCGGTGGTCTCTGGAACAAACATGCGGAGAGTGAAGTCAGAATTCGGATCTGAATACTTTTTCCTGGTGAGCGAATCAGAATGTCTGGATCAGTACAGCAGCCAGGCGACACACATTTCCAAAAATAAGGGAAGGCGATGGAAGCCGGAGAGACTTCACCTCCTCCCCCACCTCACCGGAGAGAAACTCCGCCTACAAATTATGTCTAATATCCAAATAAAAATGATTTTACAGAAATTCTTCTGTCTGAGTCATAAATCGATCGGCTGCTGATTTTCCCATTCATTTTGTGGTTCAATGTTGGAAATATGAAGGACACCCCGGGGGGTCCCCACATTTATATACAGACCCCACATCTCATTCCGTATACACT